>JAVXUP010002772.1:0-108427 GCA_033070095.1 Escallonia herrerae
GGCAGAAGTTGAGGTAACAGCATGACTTTGTATTGATAGGACGCGGTACAAAACACCGTTACACGACTAGTGTAGAACGCTACACAGATCAACAAAAAAATACAAGTCTGCAAGCAATGTCGCATGTACAAAAATGCTACGAGGGCGCGTTCTATGACGCGACTACACATAATACTTCTTCAGGTAGCGGCCGTTGATGGGGGCGGAGACCTGACCGTCGTCGTGGTTGAGCAGGAGGTACGAGCCATTAGTGCGGGCTTCGTGCACCGTGAAAGGGCCCTCCCAGTTTGGCGTGAATTTAGGAGCTGACATGTTGGCCCGCACATGCTTGGCGGCTTGAAGAACAAGGTCGCCCTCGATAAACGAACGTGGCTTGACGGTCTTCCCATAAGCTTTCGTGAGCTGCTCATGATACTTCTTCATGCGGCGCAGGGCCGTGGCTCGTCGTTCGTCGAGGCCGTCAAGTGCCGCCAGCCGGGCTTCTTCATCTCCGAGACTGCTGCTTAGGGAAAGTCGAGCCGATGGTTCTGCGATCTCGGCAGGTACCACACACTCGTCCCCGTAGACGAGAGAGAAGGGCGTGGCCTTTGTCGCTGTGTGCATGGATGTTCTGTAGGCCCAGAGTGCCAGATTCAGTTGTTCGGACCATGACCGGTCGGCGTCATGCACCATTCGCGATAATACTCGTAGCAAAGTCTTGTTGGACGCTTCAGCTTGACCATTACCTTGCGGGTAATAGGGAGTTGATGTGGCATGGCTGATGTTGTACCTTTCCATGAGAGCTCGAACCTCTCGGTTAATGAATGGGGTGCCATTGTCAGATATAATACATCGAGGGATGCCGAAACGACAGATGACGTCGCGTAAGAAGTTGGAAACGGCACCTCCCGTGGCTCTCCGCAGAGGTACGGCTTCAACCCACTTCGTAAAGCGTTCAGTAGCAACCATGATCCATGAATGGCTTCTGGACGGCGGGTGGATGGGGCCGATGAGGTCGAGGGCCCAAGAATGAAATGGCCAAGGTGCTGAGATCATGTGCAAGTCGGATGCTGGCGAGTGTATCCTGTCGGCGTGCCGCTGGCAGGGTTGGCAGCGTCGGACATGCGAGATGGAGTCGGATTCCATAGTCGGCCAATAATACCCCAATCTTAGTAATTCTGCATACAGCTTCTGGGAGCCTTGATGTTCACCACAATCACCATTGTGTACTTCGTTAATGACTTTGACCACTTGGGCACCTTGCAAGCATCGCAGGGTGCGTCCCGAAAATCCCTTGCGAAATAACTCGCCTTCCGTCACAAAATACCTGACTGCCTTGCGCTTGATGGATCGTGCTGAGCCGCGGTCAGGTGGTAGAATCCCGTGGGATAGATACTGGATGAAAGGCTGGCGCCAGTCACCCTCGATGTCAATGACAAGAGCTTCGGCACCGTCGGGTGCATACAGGCACTCGGGACAATCCTTTTGTATATCCGAGGCGTCCTTGGCCATGGATGGCCAATATAATCCCATACGCTGGAGGCGACGATACAGAGGGGGACCGTCGAGGCCACAACACTTCTGGTGGCCGAGCTGTAATTTGTGTTTTGCCTCTTCCGGTGCCAAACATCTTGCTAGAGTGCCTCCGGGACACCGCCTGTATAAGACATCTCCCATCATTGAAAAGTCTGTAAGGGTGGAGGCATGAGCAAGAGATGGCGCTTTAAGTTTGTCGATGATAGGTTGCCTCCAATCGTCCGCAGTAACGTCCCTCGGGACTAGGTTCAGTGCTGTGCATGGTTCCATTCTCTTGACGATGGTTAGCATCCGTTGTTCACCATCGACCTCTATCTTTGACGCGATCGTGGCCAAGCAGTCCGCATGTCTGTTGTGGCACCTATTGTGATGTTCATACTGGACATGACCGAGTCTTCCTTCCAAGTGTTGCACCAAGGCACGATAAGGTGCCAAGGCTGGTTCTTTGACCGCGAACTCCCCGTCCGCCTGCTTCATGACCAGATTTGAATCTCCTTTCACACACAGCGCCTTAGCCCCCATACTGACGGCGATCATGAGGCCAATGACAAGTGCCTCGTATTCAGCTTCGTTGTTAGACACCGGGAATGCAAGTTTGAAGGATAATGAAGTGGTAACACCGTCTGGTGCCCGCAAGACTATGCCGGCACCCCCTTGCCGGAGGGGCGTGCCATTGGGGCCTTTGCTAGTGGCAGAGCCGTCGAATTCAAGCGTCCACAGTCCATCGATGTCGGTGATCAGGGCTGTCTCCTCCCCCGGCAGTTGATCCGATATCGGTTCACATTGTTGGCGTGGGAAGAAGGCCAGGAGGTCTGCGAGTGCTTGGCTCCGCAGAGCTGTAGGATTCTTGATAGATAAACCGAATTCGGCCAACAGCAGCAACCACCGTGTGAGTCGGCCAGACAGGGCGGGACGTGTAAGCATGTAACGGAGCGGGTCAGCCTTGGTGACGAGTGTGATCTGATGCGCCAGAAAGTAATGTCTGAACTTCTGTGAGGCGTACACCAAGGCTAGACAGTGTTTCTCGAGCTCGGAGTAGTTGGCTTCGGGCCCTCTGATCACTCTACTGAGGTAATAAACAGGACGCTCGACACCTTCGACTTCTTGGGCAAGCAAAGCCCCGATGGATCTGGGTGTGGAAGTCAGGTAGAGTAGGAGTGGGATGCCCCGTTGTGGTACGACCATGGTTTGCGGTGACATGAGGACCGCCTTAATCTGTTCAAATGCTTGCCGTTGGGGCGCGCCCCAATTCCACGGTGCGCTTTTACGCGTCAAGTGTTGAAATGGCGTAATGAGCTCGGCCAGTGCGGGTATGAAGCGTCGGAGGTAAGAGACCTTGCCGAGGAAGCTCTTCAGTTGCTTTGTGTTCTTGGGGGGGGCATTTCTTGGATGGAGGCTGCTTTCGAGGGGTCAACGTCGATGCCCTGTCGACTGACCAAGAACCCGAGGAACTTGCCGGAGGAGACTCCGAAGGCACATTTCAATGGATTCATCCGCATGTTATACTGGCGGCAACGATCAAAGACCGCTTGAAGGTCGGTGAGGTGATCACTTTCCTTTCTGGATTTGATAATAAGATCGTCGACATAGTCTTCCACAGTATGGTGTATCATGTCATGGAATATTGCTGTCATAGCCCTTTGATACGTAGCACCCGCATTCTTGAGGCCGAAAGGCATAACTTTCCAACAAAAATTACCCATAGGAGTGCGGAAGGCTGTCTTGGCGCTGTCGTCGGGGTTCATGCGAATCTGATTATAACCTGCGAACCCATCCATGAAAGATAAAGTTTCATATCCGGCGGCGGCCTCCGTGAGCATGTCGATATTGGGTAGTGGAAACTCGTCCTTGGGGCACGCCCTATTCAAGTCCCGAAAGTCGATACAGACGCGGACTTGGCCATTCTTCTTTTGTACAGGGACGACATTAGCCAGCCAAATAGGGTGAGTGATAGGTTCGATGAAGCCTGCGCGCAGGAGGCGTTCAATCTCTTGCTTGATTTTCAATTCGAGCTCGGGGCGGAATGTCCGCGGGTGCTGTCGGCTAGGGATAGATCCGGTAGCAATGTTGAGATGGTGTGTGACTAAGGCAGGATCCAGTCCGGGCATCTCATTGTAGCTCCATGCTAAGACATCACGATACTCGTGCAGGAGGGAAACCAATTCCTCTCTTCGGCCGGGGGCGAGTTTTGTGCCAATGTAGGTGTGCCGCGGTTCTTCGCCCGGGTCGGCCAGGTTGATTTCTTCAATATCTTCAGCCTGAGGTCGAGGGCCATCCTCATAGCAAGGTGGTGCCGCGCCGGGGGTGAGGTCAGGATCTGGCTGGCAATGCTCGGCCGTGCGGCACCATTCAGTCTCTCCAAGGGGGTCGGGGTCGAGGGGGTCTGAGGAGGGACCGCCTGGAGCCCCTGCATACCGTCATAATTGATAGATGATCTTGCCGTCCTTGACGATACGTCGAAAGGCCGGCTCAGCCTTTTGCTTCTTGGACTTGGGGGAAGAAGGGGGGGAATTGGTCGTGGCAGCAGGCGGAAGCGGTGGGGTTGACCCATTATTCTTGTTACTTCTCCCGGTTTTGTCCTTGGGAAGCTTGTCCCCGCACAGCTCATCCCAGGTCGGCAGCCTGGTAGAATGTACATGAGTAGCATTCTCCCCATCCTCGGCGAAATTAGTGAAGAAGGAGGCCTCGGCGAAATAAGACTCGGCGCATTCAAAGGGGGCTTTGGTTGCAGGGATTGTCATTGCTACCTCATGTCCCGTAGAACCGGCTACCAGCTTCACACATTGATGGTATGTTGAGGGAACGGCCTTGTTGTCGTGGATCCATGGTCTCCCGAGCAGGAGGTGAAAGGCAGACTCGCTGTCTATTACGTGAAAAGTAGTGTCGCGACGGACAGTTCCGACCATGAGGTCGACGGTGATATGGCCGAGGGTCGACTGAGGACCCTGTCCAAAGCCGGTAATATTGACGGGGTCACGGATGATTTTCCTTGGGGGAATGCCGGCCTGTTGCAGGGTGATGAGGGGTATGATGTTGATCGAGGCGCCGCAATCAACCAAGGCACGACGGAAGCCCGTGCCATTAACAGTACACTCTAAAAACAGCGGCCGATTGTGATGCTCGATCGGCGGCGAGTCTTCATCCGAGAAGACTAAGGCCGTAGAGGGGATGTGACGTAATTCAGCCTGGGCGGCGAAGCATTCGGAACCGAGGCCGGTGGTGACCTCGAGCAGGCAATTGGAAAGGTAAGTCCGGGCGGCGGGTGAAAACCCCATTTCATCAAAAAAACTTTTGATCTTCGTCATCTGTCGAAGGGGAGGCATCGACTGCTTAGCTGGAGGAGGCACGAGGGTCAGTGTGGGCTCTGCCGGGGCTTCGTGGATTACAGGCTCGACATGGTCAGTGACAGCCATAAGGGCCTGGTGCCCCCTACTGTTGCGATGCGGTGGGTAGGGATCTTTGCGCACATCGTTATTTTTCCGTAGCTGCAGGTCGCCCGACGCTACCTTCCTTGCAAAGATGGTTCGCAGTGCATTGCAATCTTTGAGCGGATGGCCAAGGGCTCGATGGAAAGGACAGTAGGTGGGCCTGGCCTTTTCTTCGTCTGTGATATTGGTCCGCATTGGTGGCAGTTGGAAATTTTTGTCATGCGCCACCCATTCGGCCAAGAGTTCCTTCACTGTATTCAGGTCACAGGGATAGTTAGGTGCGGGTCTTTGTTGCCTTCGCTTGTCGGAGCCTTGGTTCACATCTGGAAGCTGACGCTTGAAGCCTGCATAGTTGTTGTTGTCGTTGCTACGTTGAGTGATAGGTGCATCTGCTGAGGCCAACAGCGTACTTTGCGGTCGAGGCTTCCATGACTTGACAGGACCAACTGTCTCGTAAGTTCGTCGGGCTGCCTCCTTGAGGTGTCCCCATGACCTTAACTGTAGGTTCTCGATATGCACTCGGTAGACGTCAATCATATTTTTGATGCATATGGGAACCAACGTTTCGTCTTTGCTGAAATCTGTGCACTCAAGGCACTTAAGATGAAAACGATGCACATATTTATTCAAGTCTTCCCCCTGGTTCTGGCGAATGCCAGCAATATCAACGATAGTCACGCGCTCGGTCTCGTAATGAAATTTGTCTAAGAACAGCTGGACCATGTCGCCCCAGGTGTGGACGGTCCCTGCGGGGATCTGGTGATACCAAGTGTAAGCCAAGCCCGTAAGGGACTTGTGGAATTCTCTCAACTTCAAGCTGCTTCCTGTACCATACTGCTCCAAGGAGCCTGCAAACCTTGTTAGATGCTCACGGGCGTTTCCCTCACGTCCGTTGAAGAGCACAAAGTTTGGTTGCTTGTACTTGATGGGGTAGGGTGCGATGGCGATATCATTAGCGTACGGGGCGTGTCCGGTTAGACGGGTTGAGGAGTCCGGCTCGGAATTCCTCGACAGGCGACGGACAAGGGCCTCCAAATCTGACTGAGTGACATAGTTGGAGGATGGTGCCTCATTGCCGGTCAAGGGGTGATGACCGCCTGGTGCGTCGCGAGCCCCCGAGCCCCCAGATGGCACGGCTTGATGAACGGGGACATGGGAGGGTTGGTATGGTGCAGGTGCTGGCAGGGGCAGCTGTGCAGGGGCAAGTGTGGGTTGGCGAGACATGCCCATCACTTGGCCGGGGGTTTGGTGTTGCTCAACTGGATAGGGATTAGGTTCCATCTCGATGGAGTCATGCGTTTCGGAGGAGCTTCTTGCCGGCGTCAGATGAGATGGTGTGACAGCGGGGGAATCTGCTGCAAGACTGGCCCGAGATCCGTGTGTAGCTTGCGGGGCGGCACTGCAGAAGGAGATATGTCGGCTACCGGCAGCGACGGTGTTGCGAGCCCTACCGCCAAGGGTCTAGATGTCCAAGGCGGCGGTAGTCGCGACACTGGGGCCGGGGCGATGTCAAAAGCTGGCCCCGGTCCTGAAGGCTGGATTGATGGAGCGGCCTGCTGTGAGGACAGGGCTTGTATGGATTTTTGCATGTCCATAATGGCGGCTAGTAGAGTGGTCTGTGAATCTTGCAGAGTGGTGATGGTTGGAGTGAGTTGCTGGATGGCTGCATTTACGAGCACTTGTACGTCGGGGGTAGTGGTCGGCAGCTGGTCTCGGAGCCGCGTGGCGCTAGTCTCCTCCTGATCACCGAGGTGGTGTTCTTGCATGGCGGGGTTGGGTCCTTGGCTGGTCGCCCTAGTAGCTCTCCGTTGCACAGGCATAATGCCTAAGTCCGGAAGGTATGCAAACCGCAATACGATGCTCACCTCCCCAGCGGAGTCGCCAAAATGATGGTGCCGGAAATGGTTCGATGATACGTGGAGGTGCCACAAAGGATGCGGTCTGAGTTGGCTTCCAGGTAGGCAACGGAGACAGCAAGGACGGCGCAAGGGCCGAGGACAAGGCTCCCCAGACAGGTCGTGAGGGCTGGCAGTGCTGCGCAGGCAGGGTGACGATGAACAGGACCGACAGTCTACAGTCCGTGATGAGGGTATGGCGTCCAGGGTCCGTAGACGGGAGTTCAAGTGTATTTCTCTCACTAGAATTCCAGAGAGAATGTTTCCTTTAGAGAGAGAAAGTGAAAAGTCCAAATGAGAAAAAGATCCTTGAAAAAGCTCCAAAGTCCACTATTTATAGGCAAAAATGTGCATGTGTCATAAGTTGACATGTGTCGCCCCCTGGGAACGACACGTCACCAGGGGGCCAACGCACTGACCCTTCGTTGGACTGCCGGTTCCTAAGTTCGTGCTGCCCTGCCCTTGCAACATCTCTCTGCCTGTCTGAGGAGACTGATCATGCCGCGGTAGCATGGTCAGAGTAGCCCGTTGCCCCAGCCTCCAGTCCAAGCCCTTACTGAATCCCACAGGTCTGGCAGCGGTGGGGAAGACCCGACGCCCAGCTGCCAGGTGGACTAGGCAAGATGCCCTTCCGAAGACCTGCTCCCGTCTCCGAGTGACCCGGGGGTCATAGTCCTTAGGGGTGCCGACGCGAGCCCCCAGTGCCAGAGCACGTAGGCCAGTCACGCAGGCACCCTGGCGGAGATAGTGTCCTGGAGGAGTAGCCTATCCCGTAAGCATATAACATGATTGCAGCGCATGGGGCGCGGTTGAGTGCGGGCGACGAGGGTCGCAGAGTGATCTCCGAGCGACGAGGGTCGTTGCGTGGATGGCGCGCGACCGTGAGCGACGGTTGTCATGGCGACAGAGCGGCCACAAGTGACGGTCATCGAGACTACGGGCGACGGTCATCGCGACGAAGGGGCACGGCCGAGAGCGACGGTCGTCGCGACTATGGCGGAGTGCGGCCGCGAGCGACGGTCGTCGTGACAATGGGGTGGGGTCAAAGGTGACGGCGTCGGTGTTCAAGGCAGGTGGCCGACCCCCATGGGGTGGCCGACCCCCAAGGGAGGCCGACCCTTGGGGTGGCCGAGCCTAGAGGGAGGCCGACCCCCTGGGGTGGCCGACCCCAGAGGGTGGCCGACCCCAGGGTGGCCGACCCCTTGGGGTGGCCGACCCCTTGGGTGGCCGACCCCCAGGGTGGCCGACCCTTGGGGTGGCCGACCCCAGAGGGAGGCCGACCCCTTGGGGTGGCCGACCCCCGAGGGTGGCCGACCCCTTGGGGTGGCCGACCCCCAAGGGAGGCCGACCCCTGGGGAGGCCGACCCAGAGGGAGGCCGACCCCTTGGGGTGGCCGACCCCCGGGGTGGAAGGCACGCCGAAGTCGCTTCACGAATGGTTCACGTGACTTGAGCATGCGTTGCTTTGACCGGCCCTCGAGCGTTGAAAAGTTGACCGCTGACTGGGTGATGTGTCGTGCAAAGTGGGTCCCTTGGCGGGTCTTGGGGTGCGACCAGAATAGATACTAAAACTAAAAGAAGGTTGCGTCGTATATTAATTGCTTTGTTGTTTGATGGCTAAATGTACTTTGGCATCCTGTACTCACACCAATCTGCGGCTTGGTCCTCTCGTGTCTAAAATGTGAACTAAGCATGCCCGCACTCTTAAAAACTGTGTACATTAATTAAAACCGTAACAGAATTATTGAAAAGATAATATAATCCTCACAAGAACCTTCTATTTAACTTTTAAGAGAACTGCATTTTGACTCTTTTTAGTTTTTAAATATCGTAAAACCTTACTTTTCTCTAAATTTTCTCTTTCACACTTAATTTAGTTTGAATTTCAAAAATTTATCTTTAAGGAATTAATTTAATCTAAATAGTAGAATTGCATTATGAACAAATTGACTGCAAAAACCAAACAAATTAAATCACTTTATAGATTATGGAAAAATACTTGATTATCATGTCATTTTCCAATTTGCTCGTCTTGAACTAATAGCGCCTCTTCCGCCGTGATGCACCCCCCCCCCCCCTGCCATAGCCGCCCCCACCCTCCCACCTCAACCATCCACCCCACCACCACAAACTACGAACCAACCACCAGGCCAACATGCAAACCCATGACAACCTCAGTGTCGCAATTACTATCAAACACCTTTAAACCCACCACAATTATCACTCTAACCACCATAATAACATATGCCATGTCCGTCACCCATCCCCTCCACTACAACAGCCAAATCTCAACAATCAACTATCACCACATCCCACCCAGCACTGCATCCCACATCCTCCACCACACTGCATCACCCACACCACGACAGTGTAGTACCCGCCACCACACCGCCGCACCACACTATGAGGCCACATCACCTACCACCGTGACACTTCCATATATACCTGCACCCACCACAATGTTGCATCACCCAACATCGCAACACCCCCACATCCACCGCACCCACCACCGTGCTGCATCAGGCACCACCCCTCGGATATCCATATTTATTTTGTATGACGAGAAAAATACATTGATAAGGGAAGATTCCGCCTAACTTTGATGTGTCTTTTTTCAAAATAGAATGAACCCCGTACACGCCACTAAATCGCCGCATCAACCACGACCTCACATCATCCACTTAACTTGGGTGTGTGTCTTTTCTCAGAAGAGAATGAACCCCATGCACACCACCAAACCGCCGCACCTATCAAGAGCTGCATCACCACCACCGCGAGACCCCAGTACCCACTAACAAATCGCCGCACCCACCATGACCTCACGTCATCCACCACAGTGACACTGCAGCAGTGTCTTACCACCACACTGCCGCATCTAGCACCAATCCACGACACGAACCAGCCTCACAACCAGCTCAGCCACCACCATTTAACACCGACCACCAAATATTGCCCACTCGCTGCCACCCACCTATCCACTGCGGCCACCCAAAGAAACAAAAATTGCTAATCCTAATCGCAATCTGATAAAAGAAGTGGCTAATTTTTAATTTTGATAAACAACAATGGTGTTCGTAAAATTAAAAGGTAGAAGTAAAACTAATTTTTTTTTAATAAAATTTCGTAGTTGTTAGTCACGCTCCAATAACTTGGATGTTTTTCATCCAATGTACAATTTTTTAAGAGTGGGGTGGGTATAATGGACATTTTCAAATATGATGGAGCAAAATCCCACATTGGTCCAAGTGCATGTTACACCTTCGTGTGCTACATTCCTTTTATGTGTGGAACTTGGTCATTTCGAAAAATGCATGTTTTTCTTCAGAATCTCCCTAGAACCTCCCTACTACGTACATGTATGAGTTATGACCATGGGCTAGATAGTCCTTGAGGTCTGAAAAACCAACAAAAATTCTCATAACAGATAAAATCTAAAAGTGGAACAAATGTTTTGGTAAACTTAAGCATCAATACGCACGAGTCGGTTGGTATTGTTGTAATTACTTAAGAGCATCATGCATTATCAAACTCCTAATTATCGCTGGATAATTATTTAATAACATAAATTAATTCTATTAAGGTACAAAGGAGATACGAACAAATAAATGAGGGCGTGAAAGTAGACATTTTTTAATCACTTTTGCTTTAATCATACAAAAGAGCAAAAGTGAATTTTTGGGTGCGTTTGAAACTCATTTCAGTTTTTAGTTTTTGTTTTCAAAAAAACTAGAACCAAAGTCTCTTTTAAGTTTTTTTTTTGTGCAAAACTGATGGGTTGTTTCATAGCAGTTTTCTGTAATTGGTTTTTACTTACTTTTTTTTTTTACTTTCTATTTTTCCTCTCTTCTGTTTTCTTTCATTTTCAATACTCGAGAGTTTCTTCTGAGCTCTTATGCTCAACAATAAGAAGCGCCCCCACCATGACCTACATACCTCTTGTCCCATCGTCCAACTACTGCTATGACAGTAAAAGACCAGCTTGAATTAGGGCTTCATTGGGTCTGATTGGGGGTTTGATTGCATGAAGGGTTTGCATGGCTTTGAATTTACCTGCAGATTTGTAATATTCCGAACTTTGGGAGTCGGTTAAAATAACCATATGTGCTCCTAAAAATAAACAGGAGATAATTTTGAGCAATTCTCGAATAGTAGTAGAGAATGGAAGCTTAAAATAACTTTGGGGCAAAAATATAATTTTTGAAATTTTGGGGGCATTTTTGTAATTTTAAAAAACTTTGGGAGCATGAATGTAAATTATGATTTTAGTGATAAAAATAATAAAAATGAGTGATAGTGTATATTCTAGTGATGTCTAATTAAATTAATCATGATTAGACTAATTTTGGAGATTAAAGGTAATTACATGAAATTTGGGGTTATTTTGTAAATATGAAAAATTTTGGGGGTCAAATTATAATTTTTGAAAGTATGCATTAGGCATCAATTGAGAGAAGTGGATCATAACACGAGGACACCTCCTACTTATTTAACCTGATGACCAAGCTCATTATAATATAAACTAGTGTTTGTTATTTGTTTAGAAAATTGCATTAAATAAACAAAGAAAAACCAAATAAAATCAATAAATAGAAAATAAAAGAGAAACAGTTAGAGAGAAGAAAAAGAGAGGGAAAGAGGGCACGTGGACAAAGAAAAACAGGGGGGAAATGGGGGAATTCAGGCTTTTCCTCAAGAGGTAATTCATCAAAGTTTTTGTGTGTGTATATTCTAGCGTGTGTTTGCGGGTTTTACATGTGTTCTTGTGCATTGTGCAGTTTGTGGGAGTGCCATGAACATGGCAGTGCAAATGTGTTTTTAGTGTACGCGTGGGTATTGAAGGTTGTAGGGTGTGTTAGTAAGTAAAATGGTGAGTTTCGGTGAATTCCCGAGGGGGTTAAGTGTGTGTTTTGTGGGTGCAGTGTGGGTGTTTGCGGTTGTGTGTGTGAATATGTGTGTAATAATTGGTATAATTCGTAGTTCGGGTGTTTTAGGGGGTTGTAGGTGTGTAGCAGGTTGTATGCGTGATTGAGTTGTATGTGTTGTGTTTGGCATGGGAAGGAACAAGGTTGAAGACAAAGAGTGTGTGTGTGTGTCTTAGTTGTTATAGTGTATGTGAAAATATGAATAGTAATCGTGATTGTCACTAAAGGTAGAAAATCAATTAATCAGTTTTTAATCTGAATTTTATAAATAGCTAGGGTTATAATTTGGCAAAGTCCAAAACTGTAATCTTTGCAAGACGTACGCTTTGGAATTTTTCAGGAATTTTTGGTATTCATGAAGGTCTCTAAATTAGGACACCAATTAGGAGAAATTCCTGATTTAATGAGCATATCAAACCAAGCAATTTTAATGAAAATTTTATGAAAACCCTATTTAACAGATATGATTCATTATCTAAAATTTCGTACCATTATGAGGTCGATAGATATTTTTTGCGAAATCGGCTTTTGAGCGCTCGGCCTGGATACTGATTCGTGATTTTAGGGCAAAAATTCTCTAAAATATTTTTTAGCCCAGAAATGACTTTTGGATGCTTAAAATAGCATTTTAAGATTTGATGCCAAGGAAAGTGGGTTCGCAGTCGACGTGGAGGTGCCACAAGGAATGCAGTCCGAGTCAGATAACAAGTGCGCTGATGTGAGACACAGCAAGGGCGAAGCAAGGGCAGAGACCAAGGGCTTCCCAGACAGAGCTTGAGGATGGCAGTGCTGTGAGGGCGATGGTGCAAGGTGAATACACGATGACAGTCATCGTCCGATGCTTAGGTCCAGAGTCAGGGTCCTGTATGTTTCTCTCTCTAAGATTCTAGAGTGAGAAAGTGAAAGTGTTCTAAAAATGTCCAAGTCGATAAAATGTTCTCCTCTAAATGAATTCTTAAGACCTCTATTTATAGAGGTTGAGATGATGATGTCATCACGCAACACGTGACGCTTCCCGGGAGTGACACATCACCGAGGGGTCCACAGCTGTCAGTGCTCCATGGACTGTTGAATCGCATATTCACCCGGCCTGCCTAGCACAGCGTTGCACTGTCGGTCTAGAAAGACTGTCTTCTACAGCGTCGGTGTGGCCAGAGAACCCCCTTGATCTAGCCTCCAATCCAAGCCCTTGTAGTGTCCCACTGGCCCGGCAGTGGTGGGGAAGACCCGACGCCCAACTGCCAGGCGGACTAGGCGCGATGCCCTCCGAAGACCTGCTCCCGTCTCGAAGTGACCCGGATGTCATAGTCCATAGGGGTGCCGACACGAGCCCCCAGTGCCGGAGCACGTAGGCCAGTCAGCGATGGATGAAATCTTTTGGTGATATTTGTTGTAGGGATACGAGTGATCAGTATGGTGGTGGATTTGGATTTAAAGGAGTAGTGATGTCATGGCAGTGGCATGGTGGTGACCAACTTTTGAGGTTTTGGTGTTAATCGGTGCTGGTCAGTGGTGGTGGTAGTAGTTGTGTTTATCAGTGGTTATTGTAGTTGACGGTGTTTCTGGGTGTTGGTCACTGCTGGTGGTGGCGGCGGTCATTTACTATGATAGTTGTCGGTATTGACAAATTTGGTGTTTGAGTGTGTTGATCAGTGGTGGTAGCATATCAGCAGTCATAGGCTGTGGTTGTTGGTAATGTTTGTACTTTTGTGTTCGGGGGGGGGGGGGGGGTGGTGGTCAATGGTGATGGTGTCGACGATCAATGGGTATGGTGATTGACATTGTTAGTCATTTGGTATTTTTGGATGATAGGTGTTGATGATGAAGATCGAAAGAAAAAAGAGATATAGAATGCTTCTAGCAAAAATTGAAAAGTAGATCTCAAAAAAAAAAATAAAAAAATTGAAAGCTCCAAAATAGAGTTTTAAAAAATAACTCAATTTTGAAATCTGACTATAAAATTGAAAAAAAAAAAATTAAAACTGTGTGTCAAGCGACCATACTTTTTTAGTTTTTAAAACTAAACAAAAAACTAAAAACAAAGACCGTTTCAAATGCTACCTTCAACTTTTAAAACTCAAAACACAAAAGCTATAGAACATTGCCCCCACCTGCCTTTAAATACTTGAACCACTTCTTTCCTTCTCAATAATAATGTTATGGGGTCGGGAACAAATTTTGTCCGACCCGAATCGGAGTAGACTTCATTTAAACTCGTTTTCACTGGGCAAATCGTCCCCGATGTAACTCTCTTAATTTACCCCCTTTCTGTACAGCGTCTGCAAGTGAAAGTAATACCCTCTCGAAGAGAAGCAAGCAAAATGGCATTTACCAACTTTGTACTGACGGTGGCAGGCGTGAGTGCCGTAATCCTATTGATGAGGACCGACGTCAAGCAGTCGGCGTCCATCTTCAAGCGCAACGTCCGCCAGATTCGCCACTGGCTCGAAGAGGAGTCCGCCTCTGCCACCAAGTATGAAAAACCCCCAACCCATTCATCTCCAAATCAATCTCATCTACATGTTGCATGTTTCCATATAATTATCTACCCACACCTTTTATCTTGGGTTAATAGATAATCTGCTTATTGATGGGTGTTTTTAGAATCTGAAATGGGTTGATGCGTGGAATGCCTCCTGCGAGTACGTAGTGGAGTAGCGACTAGCGTGCCGCGTTATCCATAATGTTTTCCCCGAAAGGAGAAAGACTCTTTCCATCATCACTTTTGTCTCCTTTGAGTTTTTGGATATAGTTTCAACACGTAAACATCTGCTTCACTTGTTGTTTATCCTCTAGTTTGGCTTGTCAAGCATACTTTTTTGGTCATTCGATGTCTGAAGCAAAAAGTCAAAGGAGACAAGTATGTGAAACAGAGATAATATTAGCGTTATTGTTCTTATGATTATTATTACTAGGTGAAAGTCTGTTCTGGAGGAGGGGTATGTTTTGATGAAACGCCATCTTGGTTTGATTAAACTACATTTTTCATTGATGTTGGACTTGGAGCTCATTTCCTATGGCGATTATCGCTATTATTGCTCGATATGAGAACTACACGAAAGCTAATTTAATATCTTATGATTATTTAATGCTTATTCACGGAATAAAGATCTCTTACATCATCTGTTGCGAAAATCTAGGTTTCTTCAGCGATAGAGGCCAATCTAGGAAGAGGATAGGCAAGTCCACCGAGATTGAATTCCAAAAAAAAAAAAAGGCACCTCTTGCTAGATGGGGCAAAGGTCATCGAACCCCAAAATGTTGAACGTGTGTATAATAAAAGTTGGTGTCACTCTGTCCCCAGAACTGCTAGGGGCAAAGGTAACTAATCTTATGTGTTTTCCACCTAGTGCTTGAATGATGAAAGAATGTTCCCTTGCAACCCTAATCTCAATGAGCTTTAGAGATATCAAAGCTACCGTAGATGGGAAGTCGACAAAGGTAACTGGCTTTATCTCTGCAATGTTTTTGTTTGGGTTACCATCCCTGTCGTAATCATGTGAAATTATCGAATGGAAAGAGCAACCCCTGAGATCTCGTAAGGAATTAGAGCTACCTTGATTATGTGAAATTATCAAATGGAAAGAGCAACTCAACACCACCTGAGATCTCGTAAGGAATTAGAGGCACCTTGATTATGTTTCAGGGACCTCCATTCATTGAATACTCTGCTTAGGTCTCCCTATGGACAATAGGACAACTTGCAAATACTTCTGATTTTAGAATCTTGGGAGCTCGAGTGGTAATGGAAAGTTTTCTTGGATCTGGAAGCTTTTTCTCTCAATTTAAAATGTTTTCATTTGGTTCATCAGCCGTGATAGGCTTTATGACGGTTTTAGAAGAACTAGAGATATGAACTATTGTGATCTTTGCCAGAGGTATAATTGATGCTCGTGTTTGTGCTTAGAAATTGTCCTGGTGCTCAAGAAGTCTGGCAGTTTCTTCTTCCTACCCAAATTTTCTATGGCTTTGAGCAATAGTGGCCTTTCAAGTTGTTTAAAATGACAAATTTGTATAATGATACCCATGTCACTGTTTGAATTCAATAATCTTGCGTCTCATGTGTGCATATAGAGTATAGGAGAGGAAAGAACGAAAGGATCCGTCCAGAAGATACAGGTTCCATGAAACAACATAAACCATAAGATTAGTTACCTGATCTTGAGCTGGTCTTTCCACCAAAACCACTACCATCACAAGAATTCTGTTGGAGATGTTCTACTAGAAAATTCCTGATCAAGGCTATTTCTGGAAAGATTGGCAAATGTCAGTTGCTGTGGCTGAGTTTTGTGCATCCTAAAGAGGGTTTTAGTGATTGTGAATGAGGCACGACAGAAACCTCCTAGAGCGACTCTGAGCTGCTACTACCCTTTAACCCTTAAGTTTGCCCACAAAAGAAAAAGATACTCGGGGTTGCCTGCAATGCAACAGTTTTGACACGTGGTGTTTGAATTTTGTCTTTGGTAGCAAATATGGTCGTTGATTGTGACTTTTAAACCTTTTGTATCCATGTGGATATTCTCCTGTTCTACCTATCCACTTCATTTGTTCTTAGAAAGCAGATTCCTTATTTTGTTACTACCGGTGATATCATCTTCTTTTTGTGTTAATCTATTTCTTTCTGGTCTAGCATGGATGCTTGATGAACTAGCTTTCTTTTTCTAGTTAAATGTGGGTTCATCCTTCACTGCATGAAGGATAGATAAATCAGTTTTGGGATCTGTTACTTGGATTTATGTGTTGTTTCTAAGGAATGTTTGACATTTTGTCCATCGTATATAATGCGGACAGCGACCTCCAATTCTCATGCGGAATTATCCGAACGGTGAAAGAACTTTTTTTCACCCCAAGTTGACTAACAGTAATTTTTTGTTAAAGTCATTTGCTGACAGATATTACTAATGGATATGAAAGTGTGTGAACAATTGGTAGATTTGGAATATTTGTTTGGTGAGGATGCCATTTATCCCTTGGTTTGTGTGGAATAGGTTGCATCTTTCAATGTTTTAACGTTCATGAGTTCCTGGAGACCATCTTTTTAGCAGCATGTACATAACCTCTCTTCGATCTTCAGGGAAATGGATAAGGCAAAACCCAAGGAGCTGCCGAAAAAAAATATCCCGAAGGACAAGGACTAGGTGGTGATGAATGAACAGATAGCGTGGTTGTGTACAAGACTGCTCCAATTTTGCATTTTTTTTAATACGGTACTCTCCACCTTGCAAATGCTCTGAAGTCCGAAGTAATCTGTTTGGTACTTTAAGACTTGTTAAGGTAGTCGCTCTACTGTTATGTAATGCAACGACAAAAAGGTATTCTTGTTTTCGTGAAAGATTTTTCCATCTTTTCACTGCAAGGATTACTTGCTTTATTGACCACTCTGTTTTGAGTATTGGGCGTTACCTAACCTTTCTTGCTACGTTTCACAGTTTTTACCTTTGTCTTGGCTGGTCTAATTTCTTTCTGGAGTGAAAGACGTTCGACTCAAATTCAGAATAAAAAAAGAAAAAATAGAAATGGATTATATAGAAACAAAAGACTCGAGATTTGAACACGAAAATTTGTTGGTGTGTGTGCATATGCAACGTTAACATGGCTAAGGAATCCCGCCATCATCTGCCATAGTCATCGTCTACGACTTTGGAAGTCAGACCGTTCATTCTTTTAAACTAAAGTCCCTACAACAGCTTCCGTTGCAACGCTTCTAGTCAACCATCTCGAGTACGAGCAACATAAGCTGATCTCTATTGTATTCCAAGCCTAAGATCAAAGTAACTCTCTACTTGTTGAAATATACACTTGGCTCGAACCATATGCCTTCCGAGGATTGTTGATCCTTCAGCAGGAAAAGTTATCCTTCAGATTGAAGAGTTACTACTAACTAAATAAACTGCTGTCTCTGTTCGACTTGAAATACCTACAGGACCTCGTCCATAAGTGAACCTCTTCCGCTTCAGCTGGTGACTCACAGGGTTCTTCAAACTTTGCTTTCTCGCTAAGCTCTTCAAAAGAATCAACAATGCTGAAGGATTGTTGATCCTTCAGCATGAAAAGTTACTACTAACCTAATAAACTGCTGTCTCTGTTCGACTTGAAATACCTACAGAACCTCGTCCATAAGCCAACCTCTTCTGCTTCTGCTGGCGACACATTAGGTTCCTTAAACTTGGCTTTCTCGCTTAGTTCTTCAAAAGAATCAACAAGGTTTTGAAGCCTTGCAACAAACTCAATCAAAAGTGACGTAAATGTTGCCAAAGACAAGATACTGGCACTTTCGTATGTCTTTGATTCTTGTTCCGGTACCGCATGAGGTTTATGCGAGATTTGGGAGGGCAAAGATGTCTGTTTGCCATACATATCGTTAGAAGGAACATCAACGGGTGGTATATACTTGATATCCATGTTAAAATTTCGATCGTCCCAACTCCTTGACGTGGAAATTGATCTGAAATCGAGTATAGTTTCACTCTGGGACTTGTACTCTAGGATTGTTATTTCGTCATCATCCATCTGAAAAAACTGTTGGGGATCTTCCACCTCTTTGGGTGGCTTTCCAATTTCCCAGTCTTCTGCATTGACAAGAAGGTATGACTTTCTATCCACCTTTTTTTGCAACTCTTCTGCGGCTTCATGGACTTCATTTAGTATGTCTGCTGACCCCAATTTCTCCATCCTCCTCACTTTGTTCCCAAGCTCACGTAAAACTTTGGCACCTGCTGTACCTACCCTTTGAAGCTCACTTCGAAAGACCTGTCTTCGCTCAGCTGGAGCCTACATATAAAACAATTAGATATCATGTAATTGTTAGTAAAAGCAACCACAATCCTAACCTACTCAGATGATAAAAATATATAGGACTATTAACTGCATGCAACATAAGTTTCACTTCTTCAAGTTCAGCATGTATTCTGCAGAAGGCTTTTGGTATAATGATAAAATCTGTTCAGCCTTAGAAAAAAATGCCTTCCATAGCTTCCAAGTTTACACAAATGGCAAACCACAAGAAGCTCAACTTGAACTAGCAAGCTTACGCTTCAACCATGGAGCTCCAGTTCACGCTAACGATGCTTAAGTTCCACTTTTTATTATATCCTGATCCACACTTAATATCTGGTTCATATCAGGCATGATCCAGGAGGAACAAACTCATCACATGACATCTAATGATGAGATTATGGTGCCAAACGGAAGCTTTTAAATGAGCATTGCATCATGAAGTGCTTAGACAAAAAGAGGGGGAGACCCAGCGTAGAAGTCTTCGTAAATTTTCAATTGTCAAACTATTTTTGATCCAACGTTTATATCTTGGACCAGACCAGCCAGCCCATGACCCGGTTCCAGCGGAGATAGACATATAGTTACACCTATTAGCAGGAGTTGTGCAAAAGCCAGAGTAAAAATGAAAATCGGGAATAAAAAAGATTTGAACGGTCAGTTTGGCGAATCGCAACAGACATCGTCACATTGGATTCACTACCCCATTATCTGCCATATTGGTGATTTTGCCATATGAGGCGCCCAAACTTTTGAAGGATAATGAGATCTATCACAGCAACCCAGTTTCTGTTTTATTACCCAAGTCAATAAGGAACTCTAGCCAATTGTGCATTGTTCTTCAAAGCTCAGGCGAACAGAAAAAGAGACTGAGTTAGAGATGAAGAGAGGAGGGAGGTAGACTTATGATGTGATTACTTCATGACCACTCGTTTATTATCTACTTGACTGTGATGGTCTTTTTATGGGTGTTAAGCCACAGGTCCATACTTTTGGTGTCTAAAAGCTTCAAAAGAAACACTTTAGATTTCTTTCAAATATGCATATCATAATTCCTTTTCTAGTTTCACATTTGATGTATTTTCCTATTCTAGATTATACTTATTATATTAGTGATAAAGTTACGTCAATGTTGAACTATGGTTCGACCCCCCGGGCTGAACCAGTCCACCATCTACTTTGATGATTGCTCCAGCTTTTAAAACATTGTTTTGAAAGGCCCAGAATTCAAGTTAGAGCTAGAAGGAGATTTATTCCTAAACCAACTGTACTAGTCTCACGCTAGGAAACAAATACAGAGCTTTCGATTAGTCATCATTTATGGTCAGGGAGAAAGAACAAATTACAAAAAGAAAGGGCTAATGCTAAATCTGTACCCTAAAATATACTCCAGATCCTAAGTACTCAATGTTTGTGCCAAATCAGTACCTAAACATTGGTTTTTGAACAAATTGAGACCAACGGCTAATGGGAGTTCACAAGCATTTAAAGATCAAAGTGTAAGACTGTCGTTAAGAAGAAATGGACGTGGCCCTGATCACTGCCTCTTCTTTTTCCCCTCTTGCTTTCACAGTCAAGTTCATCAACCACCACATCTCCAGCCGCAGGACATCCACCAGCACTCCAGGCACACAACACCCACCACGACTCCCAGCAGCACAAAAGCCATCACTAGTCACAGCCAAACCCACCACCACCGCCTCCATCATGCAGCCCCAAGCCACCCAACCGCTTCCATCGCGCAGCTGCAATCACGTGAATATGATGTAAAACGACGGTGTAGATCTCATTCTATTCCACCAACTGATTTGGATATGGGTTTTATACAGATCGGATTTTTGAGCAAAGAAAGTGATTTAGTTTTAACTAGATTTGGTTTTTTTCTTGTGTTTAGTGCAGGCATATGGTGTTTGATGGTGGTCGATTGTGGCGTTTTGTGCAACCGCATGGTAGCGCTGGAAGGTTGTAGATTGTGGCGGTGGTGGTGTTTAGGTGACACCGCTTGTGGTCAAACATAGAGGTGTGGTAGCTATTGTTGCTTTGTGGTCTTGGGTTTGAGGGTGTAAAGGTAAAAAGGATTGAACCACTGTGGTGGCTGTTACAGTGATCATGGGTTTGAGAGATAAGAGTAAAAGAAATGAACGGCTGGTGATGGAACATGGACGTGTGTGATGGCTGTAATGGTGGTCCGGGATTTTGAAAGAGAAAGTAAGAGAAATGCAATGGTGGGTATGATGGGTGTGCCTAGGGTAAGGTTGGAGGTTGCTATTACGGTGATAGGGTTGTTAAAGAAGAAGTGATGGAGTGGAAGAATGAAGTGATGGGGTCTATTCTATTGGCACTCCTCATAGATGTAGATGATATTGTCCCCTGTGCATGAACTAAGTGTATAGGGAATATCTTGGCAAAACATGTGTAAGATTCAAATTATTTGAAATTTTTTTTTTGTATCGACAAATTTGCCCCTGAAAATTTTGACGTCGATTCTCCTCCGTTCACTTCTAACGAAATTGGCTAAAAAACAAACAATTAGGTACTATTTGACACATTACAAAGTTGGGTACTCAAACTGGATTTGGAGTATACTGAGTACTGATTTGGCATTAACGCAAACAGAATTAAACAAAACTATTCACGAAAAAACTGCCAACCACATGAGCAAAAACCCAATTACATCAAAAGAAATACACATTCAACAAGGAGGGAACAGCAGCTATTCGAAAAAGCTAACAAGGTTTTATGGATCCAGAAAAATAATCCCCAGAAAGACACCCTTTAACTTCATCAAGAGTATGTTTTAATAAGGGATTTCAAAGACTATGAAGTATATAATCCCTTCATGTTAAGATGCATTTTAAAATCTCAGAATTTATAAACTTTGTTGTTTGCAAACTTTCAGGATGGGTATTTTATAACAATAATTGGTCATAAAGTAAATTAAAAAAAAATGCTGACACTAAAGACAATAAATAGAAGGCTAGTATTAAGAAAAAGGAGAGAGAGCGATCAATGATTGAAAAAGTAGAAAAAGTAGAAAAGAATGCCACACAAAAGTTGGCTTGAATTGTGGGGGGTAGTTCTTCTGTGGATTTGAAAAAACACTAGCCTAGAGTGATTATTTCAACTGGAAATTTTGGCCACCCAAATCTCTTTCAAATCCATCCTATAATTTCACAAATTCACTTCTGCACTTAATAAACAGTTCAAGGTAATTTCCAATCCTAAGCCAAATTGAAAATCCCAGTTGAAATACCTCACCCAAAGACACTCTAAGGGCAGCTTTAAAGGCTCTACTATCTTTTACCTTCCAAATACATTTCTAAGTTAATTTTTTTTAATTTGTTGAACCAACAGCCGAACCGTGAACAGGCGCCTTCACCAGATCAATGTCCAGCCCGGTTCCAGTCTTGATAAGCAGGCCAAGTCCGACCTTCTTCACATTATATTAGTCTCATACCGTCCCCCATGCAACAGAAACAATCCACATCATTAAACCAGGTATGGTAATCTCATAATGATCCCAAGTTTTGCAAATCAAAGTTAAAATATCTTCAACTCGAAAGGATGTCAGGAAAGGAACACAAACTTACTTATAACCTATGTTATTTATTCACTTTTTTCTTTTCTATTTTTTTCCCTTTATTTTATGCAATGTTATTCACACAAAAAGGCCCCAAAAAGGGGAGCAAACCACGCACATACAAAGGTATACCAGCTCAACCTGCTGCAGCCCTACCAAAACTCTCTATAAACAACAAAAAAGCCTTTATATCTCCTCAGCGCAACGACGCCCCGAAAAACTTGTTTGTTTCTTTCTAACCAAATACACATAAGCCTACTACCTCTTTTAAATACCTACTACCTCTTTTAAATACATGAATACTTAAAAATCGCAACATTTCTAGCAAAAACAGTAAATGATTTGTAAATGAAAAAGACCTCGATTGCTGAAATAATGTTTCTACTTAACTTTTTGGCAGAACTCTGCATGCATGTAGGTTTCAACTGTTAAAGTCACGACAGAACCTTAAACAGACATAGATGCCCTTTTCTCTTCCACTCTCTTTTTCCACCTATTGAAAGCCTAAGCCCTCAAGCTTTAACTATCAATCCTGACAAAATTTTTAGGACCAACGTCGGTGGAGTTAACACATGGCAATGACAGATTGAACCCGCCACCGCAACTGCAGCCCATCCTGCCATCACCACCTAGCACCACCTCTTATTAGAACATCATGTTAGTTGGTGTTTCCTTCTCTCCAGTTCGTACGATAGGATTTCGAAGCAGATTACGGAATTGGATTCTCTCTTGCTTCTCTTTTGTGAAATTCTAGTTTCTTTAATGCTCTCTGGAGGAAATTTTTGGAAGTTCCCAAGGTCTTCATCAAGGATATCCTCTGCCTTTATCTTCATTACTGTCATGGAAGGCCTCAGCAGATTTTTATCCAAAGCTGTTAACTTAGGTATGACCAAGAACTTCTCCGTGGCACTTTTGCAAGGATCCAATCTGGAGGTATCTCTTCTTTTATTTGCTGATGATGACATGCTGTATTTTCTCATTATAAGGCTGATGAAAGGCAATTTCATTCTTTGTCTTATCAAGAGTGAACTTATTTCTCTGGGTGATGTTCCAGAGATTTGAGTCTTTAGCATCTATGTTGGGGTACAATAAGATATCCTTTTCAGTTACATATTTGGCTTTGTCCATTGGTGCTTCTTGTAAATTCAAGTCCACAATATATATATATATATATATATATATATATATATATATATATATATATATATATATATATATATATATACCTACCTCCGGGTTCGTGGAGAAAGCGACCTTCCCCTGTTAAGTTTGGTGGTTTAGGAATTCGTACTTAAATCTATTCAATAAAGCCTTGTCAAGTAAGTGGTTATGGAAGTTTCCCACTGAATGGAATGTCATCTGGAAAAATATTTTGGCAACTAAATAAAGAGCTATGTGGGTGATTGGCTACTAAAGAGGTCTCTTTACCTTATCCTACGGGCTTATGGAAGAATATTAGAAATGGTTGAAAACTTTTTTTCCAACTTTATTTTGGCTTCTATGTTGGTCCTGGTCAGCGGGCAAAACTTTGGCATGATCCGTGGCGCGGAGAACTTCCTCTCAAGGACATGCTTCCCGATTTGTTTGTAATTGCCATGGAAGATGACACTTATTTTGCATCTTTTATCTCCATTCAAATGGAGGGACTTCTTGGAATTGTCTCTTTAGAAGGAACATTCAGAATTGGGGGACATTGTTCCATTCTTTGCGCATTTGCACTCTTCAAAGATAAAAGCCGACGCTCAGGCTTCTGGAAATAAAAATTAAGTTCGAACTGACACATAATGGAAAAATTGTGTTTTTCTATTCTTTCGTCTAGGAGATATAGAAGCATTGCGTCTCCTTGGAAGGCAATTTGGAAAACAAAGGCACCAATAAAGTTAGCCTTTTTTTGTTTGGCGTGCTTATTTGGGAAATTCTCACTCTTGACAATCTTATTTAGGAATAAGAATCATCATTGATAATTGTCTGATGTGCTTGTGTCAAAGAAGCTATTATGCCTTACGCATAGTTATGAGCCAGTAATAGAACAGGAATTTGACTGGATTGAGACCTCAATTATGAGACATTCTTGTTTCTTCTTCTTTTCCTCTTAGCAGACAAGGAATCCGATTCTTCCGTAACTGGGTTTAAAGGCGGTGGCAGCTAACGAGGACCAAGAAGGGACCAAGAAGAAGAGACCAAGAAAGTGAGTCGACTCGCTAAGCTTCCACAGAGGAAGGGGGAGGAGGCTGTTAATCATATTCTGCTTCATTATCCTTTTGCTCAAGAGCGTCGTTTGTATCCTCGTTTTTGGGGTAAACTGGCAAGACAAGGTCTGTCATCGTGCTAGAGAACTTACCCCTTATGCCTTTGACGGTATCTTCGTTTGGAGAGGAACAGCGTCACTTTGAAAGCGTATATGGTTCTGTGTTTATGCAAAGAAAGTCCTCTTAGATCTCTCTATCTCTATGCATGTTTCTCTCTCTTTGTTGTTAAAGTTTTAAGATGGTTTTGCGTAGCTTAGAGGTTGGTCTCTGCTCCCAATTTTACACATCCTGAGTACTCGGGTTCGCCCCTTTCTGATAATCATTTCTTGAATAGAAAGGCAAACGGGAATCAGCCCCACAACTTCCTACGCACCCTCCCGCACGGACAATGACCAGCTCCTAAGGAGTTCTAATCAAGTGTCACCCATCTCATGCCCAAAAGACCAGAAAACTAACTCCAAATTTTATAGGCAGCTGGACAGTGCAAAAGGTGAGCCATGGATTCACCTGCTTGTTTGCCATGGAACACCAATTGACATAAATTCTCCACCATTTCACAAACAATCCCCTACTAGAATATTTCGAGCAGCTTCCCACGAAAAAAAAAAAAACTAACATAACAGAGTCTAAGGGAGCCGAGGACCAACAAATCCTCATCCAATGGAAAGGAGTATAACCACTAGCCTTCAATAGAGAATAATAGGACTTCACTGAAAACCATTACCACTCCCTCTCCAGAGCACTCTATCTTCCTCTCACTGCAGTCCTTGTATGAGTAAAGCAGCCCCAAGAAGGCAGAAAATCAATCCATATCCTATCTTGAATATTTATCCTAAATGTGAAGTTCCAGGAGAGACCATGCGCTTAGAATGACAACACCTCCGCAACTGAGAACCCATGATCACAAGTTATAAGAAAAAACCAGGAAAGATCTGCAAAGCTCCTCCTCTCCCACCACATGTCTCACTGAAATCTCATCCCATACCATTTCCCACCGATATGTTGGGTGTTTGGTTATGCAATGAGATGTATGATGCTTGAGTTCTGTTGCGAGATCCAATATTTGCCTCTTATTTGATTTTTCTTTTGAATGGCGTGCTGTAATGGATTAGGGAATACTGGCAATGGTGCTAGGTATGACCGTGCTGTAAAAGTCTAAGCCTTAGTTGCAGGAAACTCCTAATATGGTGACGTTTCTCTCTCGGAAACTCGCTTTTGCGATCCCAAGTTAGGAGCTCCATGGGATCTCGTCCCAAGCTAAGATGGGAACTCGATCCCGCTAGCTGGATAGAGATGCATGGAACAAGTGAGAGAATACATGAAAATCAAGCTCTTTTCAACTCAATTCCTTGTTTCTCTCTTCCTTCAAGTCCTTAAAGCCTCCTTGTTTGTTATTCCTGTCTATGTAAACTATACTAAACAAATGATAATACTCTTTACGCATTTATTTACTCAAGCCGTTCCCAACCTCAGATTCTTCTTGGTGCTTACGCTTCCCCGCCCCCGCCCCCGCCCCCGCCTCCGCTTTGTGCAACTAAGGTCTAAGCTGCATTCTGTCCTTGACTCGGGCACAAATTCACAAAGACAGATTCACTTTTAACAAATTAAAGCCCCAAATGACGCGGACGGGGAAGACAGAGAGAAAGACGATATAAAAGAGTGATCAAAGCAACCTTTTTTTGACTTTACACTAATCTAAGCTGTATTTAGGGATATTGATATATGATCTATTGATATGTTGGGTGTTCGGTTATGCAACGAGACGTATGATGCTTGAGTTTTGTTGCAAGATCCAACATTTGACTCTTATTTGATTTTTCTTTTGAATGGCGTGCTGTAATGGTTTAGGGAATGCTGGCAATGGTGCTAGGTATGACAAGGTTTCATTTATGCAGGTATTGTGGTGATGGTAGAGGTGGTGGTGGCGGACGGACGGACGGACGGAGGTGGTGTTTTGTGTAGAAAGGAAACAAGGGAGTTGAGGTGACTGCATGAAATAAGAAAACAAGAAGGGAGGTGAGTGTGATGTTTACTTCAGATTTACTGAATTTTTTTCATTAAAAAATTTTCCACGTCATACAACTTTTGCCCCCTGGACCCTCACCTGAGAGGTACAAAATCACAAAGTAGACCTTGATTGCAACAACCTTCTAAAACTCGGGGAGTTGAGGAAAGCCAGGGGGTTATGAGCCAAAATGAGGAAAATTGAGGGGCTTGAAAGGCATTAAACCAAAATCTTTTGTGGTGACTATGTGGAAACACTTAAGGGACTTATAGATGTACGGTGGACCTTAATAAGGGGTATTTAAGGCTGTTCTACAATCAAGGATGGTGAACTAGGGCTTGTGGTTAATAGATTTGGAACTGAGAAGCTAGGATAAGTGTCTATGAACAACAAAGAGGGGTTTAATTAGCTGATTTGGGGCTGTTCAGGGCGCTGTGAACAGTACCCGTGAACAGTTCTTCTTACTCTTTCAAAAGAAAAGAAATTAATAAATGATAGTAAAACCTTAGAGTCTCAGTAAGGCCTTCTAGGAGTCTCGCCTAGAAGAGAATCTATGGAGTCATACCATCGAAGAAAATTGTTTCTGAAAATTCTATTCATCAACTTCCCTTTATTTTTGCTTACAATGCTCGCTTATGTACACGAAAAGTAAATACCTTCCCAACTAGGAAGAATCTAGAAAAGGTACCAAAAAGAAGACTACTACTAATAGTAAAAGGACTTGGAAAATATATATTAACTATTAAACTAAAGACTAACCCAGTGACAAGTGGACTTATGATGACTGGTAAAAGCTTCTGCCCTTCCTTTGAAAAATCTACATTTTCTCTTTTTCTTTCGTTTCCAAGAATGCTCAAGTTCTAAGAGTCTATTCACTATCACTTACGGACTTTTTAGACGACGCAGATTTAGAAAGGACCAGATAATTGACAGAAAGGAAGAAAAAGGATCAATTAGATACATGTCATAGATGAAGGATTAATTGATACTTACTGGCAAAGATAAAGACAAAATATGTAATTTACCCACTATCTCACACAGGAGAAGTATCGGATTGCTAATTGAACAAGTTTGGGGAAGGCCTGAAAGTTGCATATATCTTATGCGAAGTGTCAGAGTTGCACTCTTTCTATTAATTCATTAAGCAAACATGGCAAGGGAATTGTGTAGATTTATTAGTAGCAATACAATATCTGCCACAGGAAGCAGAACTAAACTTTTTATGCTTTAGAGTCTGTTCGGAACGAATTCTTTCAGGATTTAGATTTCAAATTCGGAATTGGATTTGGAATTCAATTCACTTTTTTTTTGTTTGGAATGGATGGGAATTCAAATTACAGAATTTTGATTTTTTTGTTTGGAGAACAAAAGAAATGGAAAGGTAATAAATTTTTAGACAATTATATCCTTGACTTATAATAAAAAATAAACCATGTTTCAAGTGTGGTAGTGCCAATACATGGTGGTGATAGTGATGGGGGTAGTGGGATGGCGGCGGCGATGATGACAGTAGTGGTGGTGGTGGCGGCGATAATGGTAGCAGTGGAGGCGGTAATTGCGGTGACGGTGGTTGCAATAGTGGTGCCGATAATAGTAGTAAAAGTGGTGGTGGTGGGGATGACAGCGGCGGTAGTAGTAGTAGCTGCTGCGGCAACGGTGGTAGTGGTGGTGGCGGCGGCGTGGTGGTGGTGGCAGTAGTGGCGGTAGTGGCTGTGGCAGTAGTGGCGGTAGTGGCGGTGGCAGTAGTAGCGATAGTGGTGGTGGTAGCAGTAGTGGCGGTGGTTGCAGTAGTGGCGGTAGTGGCGGTGGTAAAAGTGTTGTGGCGATAGCGGTGACGGTGGTGGTGGTGGTAGTGGTGGCTGCGGCGGTGGTAATGCTGGCGATGGTAGTGGTGGTGGCAGCATTGGTAGCAGCGGCGACGGTGGTGGGGGAGGCGGCGGTACAATAGCGGTGGCGACAGGAGTGGTGCTGGTAGTAATGGTAATGGGGGCAGTAGTGGGACTGCGGTGGTAGTGGTGGTGGCAGTAATGGGACTGCGGTGGCGGCGGTGGCGCCAGTGGTGGTAGTGAATGTGGTGTTGGTGGTAGCGACAGTGAAGGCGGTGGTGGTTGTTTAATTATTGGAGAGATCTAGAAAAGGGTAAGATATATAAATAATTACTTTTAATTTAAGTAAATCCAAATCCCACGAAATGCAACCATTTTCCATCGGATTTCACATTATAGAAACAAATCCAGTCAAATCCAATGAAATCCAATTTCAACTCCTTTTTTTAAAGTTTTAAACAACAAAATTTAAGTATTTGAATTGAAATCCCATCAATTCCATGGTTCTAAACACACTCTTAAATTTCGTAGAGAGTGCAATACTTATATAGAAGTTGCTTAATAAGTCTGTAGTAATGTTTACTTCATGAAGTCGATAAATATAATACTTACTGGCAAAGATAAAAGACCAAATATGTAATTTACCCACTATCTCACACAGGAGAAGTATCAGATTGCTAATTAAACAAGTTTGGGGAAGGCCCGAAAGTTGCATATATCTTATGCAAAGTGTCAAGGTTGCACTCTTTCTATTAATTCATTAAGCCAAACATGGCAAGGGAACCATGTAGATTTATTAGTGGCAATATTTGCAACAGAAGCAGAACTAAACTTTTTATGCTTTAATATCGTAGAGAGTGCAAAACTTATTTATATGGAAGTTGCTTAATAAGTCTGCAGTAATGTTTACTACATGAAGTCGATAAATATAATTCTAAAACTTCTGTTAACAACCGAAAAGGAACAATTGCCCTTCACAAGCTCGGCCCATTCAAGCTTATTTGGGATAATATTTTCAAGGGATGTTACATTTTTGTTTGCTTACATTATCTCTTAGTAAAGACCCTGTAGTTTTAAGGGTTAAACAAACTTTAGTACCTTGGGACTACAGGAAATCTCACATTAAGACCCATGTTTTTAGTTTTTACCTATGAAGCACCGGTGCGGCACTTAGGGTGAAGCACCAGCATCGGATACGCGTCGGGTGCGGGTGCGCCTCGGGTGCGTGTCAGGTGCGTGTCCACCATTTTTTTATTTTTTTAATTTCTTAAATCCTGGGTACGGATCAGGTGCGTATCGGCTCAGATCTGTCACCACCAGCGACCATCGGGAACTCCGGCGACCATGGGGAACTCCGGCGGCTACTGGAAATCTGAAAGGAGACACTGGAGAGAAGGAGGAGGAGGAGGAGGAGGAGGACTTACCGGCGACCCACTGCTGTGTCCCCGTGCGCCGAGTCCCGGCGTCCCCGTGCGGCAGCGGCGAGCGCCGTGCGCCTGCTTCTAGAGAGTCGCTACTGCTTCGATGTGCTTCTTCTCTTCTTTTGAATTTTCTTTGTTATTATGTTATATTATTTACATATTATTTAAGGACATTAGTTTTGTTATATTATGTAAGGACCCCAATGTTAAGTTATTATATAAACCAACCCCACTATTTCACAGAAATAGAAGTGATACCACATAAAAGCTTTATTATGTTCAGTTTTAAAATTTTAATATTTATAGAACAATCCATTAAACTTAACTAATTTGGTCGAAAGCTTTAAAATTTACAAAAGAACCCATTAAACTTAAAAACTCACTACTTTGATTGGAATATTAATATCTTTTCACATATATCAAACACATATATTATGATTATTAAGATTTAAATTGTTTAAAAATTAAATACTAAGCATATATAATTAAAAAAATATTTATAAAATATGCTGTATCCCCGCCGCATCCGTATTATAAAATTTTTAAAAATGCCATATTCGCGTATCCGCACCCGTATCCTAAAATTTTTAAAAATGCCGTATCCGCATATCCGCACCCGAGTCCGTGCTTCTTAGGTTTTTACATATCAGGGTCTGGGTTTATTCAGACCTTAGAAAGTACCTAGACGCATTTTCCGTCCAAATCCCATACGGGGCTCAGCTAAACTTTAACTACTTCAGGACAAAAGCGTCAATATACATGCAATTAGGGAAAAAAAATTTTCCCTGCCCCTTCTCCGGCTACCGCCTCCTTCTCAGGTCAGCAACCCACCACTGCCAGCCAACCCAACCAGCCAAACCCAAACCCAACACTGACACACACAGCCGACCACCAAACCTGACAACGTCACATGCACCGCCCCTTCCCCAGCCACTGACCCAACACTACCAGCCCTCTATGACACACACACAGACAGATGACACACCAAGGTCCGTAGTCCCCACCACCCACCAGCACACACCATATACAAATGGTCAATCGGTCACATACAAATGCACCCATTCCCCCCTGCCCCCCCCCCCCCAACATGCCAAAAAAAAAAAGAAAACCGTTGGCCTATCACCCACCCCCGCATACGTTCAGCACAGATTGCACACACACCATGTTTTCCCCACAGCCCATCCCCCGCCACCCTCTATCACAACCCCCGCCCCCCCCCCCACACACCACTCATAGTCAATAGGTAGTGTCGCAACTCGACACTGCTACTTCATCAATCTCCCGACCGAGTCTACCCACCTCTGTAATAAATTTGAGGTGAAAGGCACAGCATAGTGGTGGCCTTAACGTCTGAGATAATATGGCGGAGGGTGGGCAGATGCCTGAGACCTGTGAAGCACCAGTGCTGCAGTTTTGCGGGAAGCACCGGCACTGGGTGCGTGTCGGGTGCGGCATGGGTGCGCACTAGGTGCGTGTCGAAAAACTATTTTTTTAATTAATTTTCTGGATCTTGGGTGCGGCTCGGACACGCCAGGGATACGGTAAGGACACGCACCCAGGGGTTTCTTGGCAGAGAGTAGAAGAAGAAGAAGAAAGAGAAGAAGAAGATGAGAAGAAGGAGAAAAGAAGAAACAACCTCCATCGAAGCGGCGACAGTACTAGCGATTGTCGATACCGGCAGGAGAGGCGACCGAAGTGTCCTGCAGCAGTGGCGACGGCCCCTCTTTCAGAACTGTCTGTCGATTTTTTAATGGGTGACGACTGTGTTTATAACCTAGGGTTTCTATCCAACTTTCTTTTTTGCTAGGTTTAAGTCCCAGATTTATCAACAATCTTTTAAAATAGCCCAACTACTTTCAAAAAATAACATAACTTCTATAAATATTGTCATATTTGGCTATGCACTTCCAATATTTCTAAAGCAGCCCACCAAATTAACAAAAATATCTTATTAATTGTATAAAATAGCACTATTTTTGTTACATACAAATAATATATGTTAATAAATTTTTGTCGAATCCCCGCCACACCTGTATCTTATTTTTTGAGAAAATGACGTATCTGCGCATCCGCACCCTCACCGGAATCCGTGCTTCTTAGCCGGAGACAATACGTGTTGCTCATTGTAGCAACGTCTTCTCGTAGTGGTGGTGCATGTTAGTGGTAATGTGGGGCTTAGGGGTTAGCAGTGATAGAGGTAGTGTGGGTTGGTGAAGAACAGAATGGAAAAAAATTAAAAGAAAAAAGAAAGAGGAAAGAAAAAAAATAATAAACTGTAGATATAGTTTTCAATAACGAGGGTAAATAGAGTTTGACGAACTTACCCCTATATCGGTAATCAATTTGGATAGGAAATCAGATGAGCCACTTATTAAGAGCCTAAATAAACACCCAAACAATGATGTGTTAAAATTAAAAAGGGCAAATTTCACACAACACTCCTGAGGTTTACCAAAACTACACTCAGCGCCTACTAACTATTTTTATTACACTCCACTCCCTGTGGTTTATAGTACATTTACACAAAACTCCATTCTGTTAAGGATCCGTGAATAAAAGTTAGGACACCCCACATTTTTTTAATGATCTACCGATATTGCCCTCAAAATGTCTTCCCCTTCTTCAGCCACCGCCGTCAATACCAGCAAACCACACACACATACACTCATACAGGCAACACACGCACCCACTGCCACCACACCACCATTTTATGCACCTTAACCCCCCCCCGACAAAAAAAGAGAATGAAGAAACGGATACTGCCTATTTCTAAGCCAGGATCTGCTTAAAGAATCCCATCATCACTGTCAAGTCTTCGAACACTCGCTGCCACCGAAGCGGCGAAACTAGAATGAGAGAGAGAAAGAGTCTGGCTTACCCAAACACGCACACCTCGTCGGCAACCACCATCGGCGACATACGGACACAAACTGCCCATAACAAACACGCAAGCACACATGGATGCACACAAACACACACAGACACACTGCACATCACTACCGTCACATGCACCGACCCAAACCCACATTTCTACCACCCACCGATCCCAACCCACTGTAGCTTGCTGCCCCTTACCCAACCCCCCCCCCCCCCCCCCGATACACGCCAGATCAGTAGTGGTGGGTTCATTTATGGTAATTTGTGGGAGAGATTATTAATTGGCGACCTATGATTGTCTTTGTGAATTGGTTAGTGGTTGTCATGTAAATCGGCAGTGGAAGGTTCGTTTATGGTGTTTGTAGTGGCAGGGCAGCAGTAGTTGTGGGATAGATTGGCAGTGGCGGGTTCGTTTTCGCTGGTGGTGGAGGGGCAGGGTTGTGTAGATCCAGCGATGTGGATTCCTTTTCGATGGCAATGTCAGGGCAGTGGTGGGTTCGTTCTCGGTGGCGGTGGCAGGGCAATGGTCATTGGGGTGTAGATCCTGCGACACGGGGCAGTGGGGGTTGTGTTGTAGCATGGCGGGACGGAGCAGTGTGTGATTAGCTTGGTGCAGTGGCGGTGAACACGTGTAAGCGTTGGTGGGTTTGGTAAATTTATTTGCTTACGAAGGGCATTATCATCTTCTCATCGGTTCTGTTAACTGAAAAATAAAAAAGTGCAGCTTAGTGTAACAAAAATACTTAATAGGCATTGAATGTAGCTTTGGTAAACCTCAAGAGTGCCGTGGTGTAATTTGCCCAATCTAAAAACATGGGTCCTGATGTGAGATTTTGTATGGTTCCGAGGTACTAATGTGTATAGTTCTAAATTTGTGAAGCTCAACATTTGTCTAATTAGATTTAACAGTTAGCTTGATGAGATGATAATCAATTACATGTTTGTTGCCCGACCCCCACTTAAAAAAAATATAGTCTCCAACTCCTCTCTTCATACGCTAGTGGTTCTAAACCAACTTCTTTAAGAAATAAAACTTAGGTGAAAGCTTTAATCAGACCATGTCCAAGTAGTCCTATAGAATCACAGAGTAATATTTTATACACAAAAATGTCTAACAGCATGTTAATATATATACAACAAAGTCGGAGATGAAGAAAGCACCTGTATTTCTGAGAGTATAGACCCATGTATTGCCATGACCATGAATGCGCAATGTCTCAGTGCACCACTAACTTTGACATAGTTTCTCCAAGGATATTTTAGCATTTTGTAAGGACCATGCGGTGGCTCCCAGATAGCGAAACCCACCTGCAGACAGAATAAACGTGTTAGCGAGGAGTCAATTCATTTTGGGCAATAACTGTCAATGCAGCACCACCAACAAAAGTATACCAGAGAATCCTCTTGGCTTGTAGATTCCACGGCAGATCTGTAGCCACTATAAAGTGGATCATCAGAAGCTTGATAAGTAAGAATTTTTGAAGGGACCCTCTCATATTCAACGCAATTCAAGTACCCATTAACACAGCCTGAAAGGAAGTTCTACGAGATTAGCCAGCTCACATAACGAACAATTATCTTATACAGGCATTTATATTCTTTGTTTTTCCTCATCGAAACAGAAGAATATAAGATTGTCAACTCACCTTCCAATGAGTTAGCAACACCCATGAAATTCTTTGCCACCAAATTGTGCAGATCCTCACCAGCCCAGATGGGGAAGATGCCTAAGTTTACCACCAGACAAACACCAGCACCAAGGGCAATAAGGAAAAACCGAGTCACAGCTGTATGAACGAATTCTCTGGTCCGATACCCAGAGACCATTATGAAACAATAGGTCAACAAGAAAACTCGAAATCCATATTCGTACGGCTTCATTGTGGGGTATAATTTTGCATAAGTAGCCAAAAACCCTAGAAACCACATACATGTTACTCAAACCTGATTACGAATAAACCTATTAACTGGAAAGTACATAAAATTGGAAAAGAACAGTGGACAGCAGATTATTACCTATGACAAATATGCTTATGACAATAACAACTTCTTCCCAATCCCCAGCCAATTCTGATAACTCTGCCATGCCCAGAGCAAGCCCACCAGCCGATAATGTTCCCAAACCACGGTTAAATCCTTTGCTAAGAGTGGCCCCTGCAGCGTAATAAAAAGCAATCCGCTTAGACAGCAATTTGTGGTTATTTAAGTGGCCATGTACATTGTCACGCGGGGCAATCAGCAGTGTCTCCATGGAATGAGTGTTAACGAGGATATTATTAAAGAATAATACAAGTGACTAAAAAGACTAATGTCTGAACCTTGTCTACAGGGCAGTAGTATGATACTTGTTAAGGAAAAAAATATACATTGTTGGTATCATTCTCTAACAGCTTATGCTTTTAGAACATGTAGTAAAGTCATGCTATTAGAGCAATAGTTTGGCAAGTTCTTGGGTTCGATTCTTCCCGCTTGCATTTGGTCCCCATTTCCGTGTTAGTGCTTTGTGCACTTGGTTCATTTGTGAACTTTGTGGTCGGGCACCTTGATTTGTCTCTTCACATGCACTCCGAGGGCTTGCAACCGAGGGGGAGCGTTTAGCATGATATATATTGTTGGGCCCATTCTCAAATAGCTTAAGCTTTTATAGCATGCAGTAACTTAATGATACCATTCGATATAGCATGCAAGACTGCTGTTTACGTGAAGCACTTTTGAAGCATGTCTCGAGAAAGAATACCCCAAGCCGGGTTCGTCCCTTTTTTGGACTTTTAATGACCTACTGTGCGTAGAAATCATTTAACAGTTATTTCAACTTTCTCTAGAAGATATACGGGTTATGCTTCTGCCGCGACCTAGGTAGCACGGACACGGTGTCGGCGTCGGACACCGACACTGGACACCACAATTTCCAAAAAATCAGATTTTGGACACCGCAAGACACCTCTATTTTTTAATATATATATAATAAATATCAAATATATTTTATAATCTAAAATAACAAACAATAATGAAAAACTGTCAAAATAAGGAATTTAAATACAAGTCATAATTTATTTAATCAATATTTATTTAGTCTAATGTACTCGAAATGCAATGACAAAGGGAAAAAAGAAAAAAAAGAAACGAGAGGACAAAGGGTGAAAAGAAAAAATAACAGGAAAGAAACGAGAGGGAGTGACGACAAAGGGAGAAAAGAAAAAAAGAAACGAGAGACACGAGAGGACTAGAACAGGAGACGAGATGAGGATAAGAGAAGAAAAAGACCTGGGTCAGCGGCGGAGGACCTCTGGCGAGACTCTAGCGACGACGGCAAGACCTCTGGCGACGGTGACAGCGGAGCAGCTAACTTCTCTTCCTTCGGCGACTGTAGCCGTCAGATCCATTGGCTTCGACTTCAGATCTTCGTCGACTAAGCTCCGGCAACACCGGCAACAGCTCCAGCAACACCAGCGACAACCTTGATGTGGTCGACAGACATCAGACTCGAGGTGAGAGAGAAGAAGACGGTCGTGAGGTGAGAGAGAAGAAGACGGTAATAGTTCAATAAATCTGAAATTGGCCCCAAACCTTCCGACACTGCCCATTGCCGTGTCCGACACTCCTCGACGAAGTGTCCGACACGGTGTCGGAAAATAAAAAAAAATTCTGACACCGATTGGCTGTGTCCAACACGTGTCGAGCGGTGTCCGGAGGGTGTCGGAGTGTCCGTCCGTTTAGGACACCAAACCTCCACCTAGAAAAGGTGTCCGTGCTTCAGAGGCCGCAATATACTATTCAGTGGTCATCGACTTATGGCGTCTATCATTCATAGGATTCTTAAAACTGCTATCCAACCAGTAGACTTACATCAAAAAAAGAACATAAGTAATGCTTTCGTTCCACTCCATGCATATTCAGAATTGAGCTACTTACTTTTGAAATTGAGGCAATATCCTTCATATGCATGGTATGTGTGAGTTAGAGGGATTAGTCGTTATTAGTCTGTTATCTTATGTAAAACTAACAAGATTGCTTATCTTAATCGTTTTTAGCTACATGACTGTCTTTTATTGATCGAAAAGGCTTCTTAAGGATTTCTCTACAAGAACAGTCATTTGAAGGCCAAAAAGGGGGTGGGGAGGAGGGTCGCTCTAAGATAATGCCACGTAGTACAGTTATAATTTTCAATTTGACCATACTAATCACCCAATGTTGTTCCAACATTCGCCACATACTGAACGACCTTATACATCCAACTAAGAGACATTTTATCAACGACTCGTTTTAATGGTTCAAGAATATATGCTCCATCAAACGAAGACCAACTGCTTTCCTTAGAATGATTTCTAAGGCACTACTCAGTTTTCCTAATTTAAACCCCATACAGAATACTAGGTCTAAGGATGTAAGCTTATAGAGTGGACCAAAGGTTTGTATACCAACCAAATTACATCATTGGCGACGATTATTTTCTACAATGTAGACATTTATCGTAGCCCTTTTACATCCCACCTTCTTTTTTTACTCCCTGTGTTCCATTAGATTTTCTTCCATTTGACTTTTTACGAATTCTTCGGATAGATTAGTACACAACCACTGGATTGAACTCAAATAGCAATCATAGATTAAATAAGTACCATTCAGCAAGCCAGGACACAACGATGAGTAGACTCAACGTTCACATGTACTAAATCTAACCTTAGGAATTTGCAAAAGGACAAAAATCCAAACGAATGGAGGGAGAAACATTTGCACCATACTTCACATTATTGTCCTCCAAGCTTTGCACTTCTAAGCTTTTCCATAATATCAGTTACTCCCATGTAAGTAAATGAGATTAAAGAAAAAACGGAGAGGAAAAAGATGTCAATACCTATGCTGAATTCGAACACAACGACAACAGTGAGAATAGCCCAGACGGAGTATCTACTCAAATCACCAAGTGGCTCCTTCAAGAAAATCAACAGAGATATGAGCATCAGAGCCAGGCCCATCTTCGCCGAGAACACCACCTTCCTCGGGTCGGCCCGGCCCATCTCCCATGCCTTCACCGCCACACATTTGAACTTCTCCCAAAATCCCACAAACTTGGAGCCCAATGAGCAACACCGTGGAGCGTCGTCGTTTTGGTCCTCCAACATACTTGGAAACCCAGATAGCTCCGAGTGCCTTCCGTTGCATGACAGCAGCCTTTCCCTCCCTCTTTTTTCGGCGAAGCTCTGCCTGAATGAACCCAATTTGCCAGCCATGTTAAATTGGACCCTCTTTGTTCTTTTTTCTCCATGACAGGTTTTAGAGAGAGAAATTTTGGCTTTAAGAACCCATTCTAGAGAGAGAGGGGGGACCAGATATTTGTAAAAATTGTGTGGCCTGAAAGAGTTTTGAGTTCAAAAGGTTTCGGAAATCTCTTTCAAGTGGGGAGACTTTGCCCCGCTCGGTTGCGGAAAGGAATGTTTGTTTGTTGGTGTACGTTAACGTGTGTTGGGTCGTGGAAAAACGGCGTCATTTGAAGAGAGCGGGGGTGGAGTGGTCGTGGTGCCCTTTGACAAGTCAACGTAAGAGTAACTACCGAGGTATTAAAAAGTTGACAGGTTTCTTGTGACGTTGATAAAACTGAAATTTAAGTATCGAAAAAATTAAATATTTAAATTCATAAAACTGAAAATTAGAAGCGATTGAATTTTTACTGAAAAATAAGTTAACATATTTGTTAACCAAAAGCAGATGTCTGAAAATTGTTTATTTATAAATTTATTCATTTTATCAAAATTATGCACTTATTTATCTACTTTATAATTTATTTTAAAGGGTTAAAATTGTGTTAGCGATGGTGGCATTGACGATGGAGTAGTAGTAGTGGTGGTGATGGTGATAGTGGCTCCCAAAATGTGTCAATGGTGGCGGCAATAGTGCATGAAAACGTTAGTATTGGTAATTGACTAATTGTGATGAATAGCGATCGGCGGCGACATCGTGGTCATGACAGTGATTGTAATGTGGTGGATCTTTAAATATTTTTTTTACGGAAATTGACATGATGAAAATAGCGAGGTATGGTGGAGGTGGCTTTATCCTTGTGATGGTAGAGGTGGTGATAGTAGCTAAGTCATATTAACTGTGGTAGTGATAGTAAAAGGAAATAATGGTTGTAGTGGTGGTTGTATTGTTGTGGAGGAGGTGTTGTCAGCAAACTAATTAAAGCGGTATCATGGTGGTAATTATTTTTTATGTAAAAATATATAGAATAACTTTTAACCATCTCACTTAAAATTAAGTGATCAGCATTAAGTGAGTCCATCCTGACTTAAAATTTTAGTCTATCTTTGGTAGGAATCAATTTTTTAAGTGATACAAGGTTTAGTGTTATCAAACGCACTAAATTGAAATCATTGAACACTTTAAATTTTAAGTGCTTAATTGCGTTATCAAACACAAGTTAGATCTATCATTGAAAAGAGGGCCGTTGGTTAATCTATATTATTATTATTATTATTATATATCTATACTATATATAATAAGATTCGATAGGCATCTTCTTTGCCTTCCAAACCCCAAATCCTTTTTTTTTTTAACAATTTCTTACTTTATATATACAAACTAATGCAAGTGTTAGCATCTAATTGGCCAAACAATTAGTTTTCTTATTTTGCAAATACAATAAATGGTTGATAATTATCATAACCACCCTACCCCATAATCTTTAACCATGTCACCCATGATCCCTCTGCCACCACTTTTTCAGCTTCCACTTCATCACCTTTAGTTAAAAACATAAACTGTGACAAATAAAAACACACAAAAGCAAAAAATAGAGCCGTTGTTACCTTTGCCAATCTGCCCACAGAGCTTTGTCGGCCTCCAGTCCCTCGATGAATTCCTTTCCATCAAAAGTTATAGCTCTGTGTATATATATACGTGTGGAAATATATGTATTCATCTTTGTCGAGCTGCCCACTGTATGTAATGTGCATTGAGTTTTTGTTTATAGGGATCAACTTACTAAAGATGGAATGAAGGTTTATGTTGTTGTCTTGGTTTCACTATGTTTCATCTATACTTGCCTCAAGGTTCCTCTCATTTCTCTCACAAGTTTCCTTCATATCCTGCGTGTATGTGTATACTATGTGATGTATTTACCGTGTGCGATTCTCTCTACTTTACTTATTTATACTACTTCCCATTTCCTAACATAGACGTTGCCTGTGCAGTAGGAACAAAAACCATCTGAGAGGTGATTCTTAAGGGTTAGTATGAGAATATACAAAGTTAGTATAGTTCTAAAAGGAACCAACTGAAGCTGCAGTCGGTATTCCACCCCTTAGCTTTGGACCTAGACGATAACATTCTTCTCCGCTGTTTTGGAGAAGCCTAGCGTAATTCTGCTGTTTTGGAGAAGCCTGGCGTACTTCTCTTCCCCAACACTATAGGCAGTGGTTTCACTGTGTTTCATCAAAGCTTGCCTCAAGTTCCCTTCATATTGTGAGTGTACGTGTTTATTGTGTGATGTATTCTCCTTTACTTATTCTATACTGTTTCTCATTTCCCACCATAGACGTTGCATGTGCATGTGCGTTACTATGTGTGTCACTGCATTTGCGTGTGTGTGTTTGTGCCATGGTGGGGTGGTCAGGGTGAGGGGTTGGGGGGACACCATGTAGAGGTGGGTGGGTGGTGCTTAGGGGTGGGGGCTGTTTGTGACTATCTTGCATCGATGTGTGTTAGGTCTGGTGGTATGGGTGGTGAGGGGTCGTTTGGTTGGGGTGAGGGTTAGCGATAGCGTGTGCTGTCCATTTGTTTTGTTGGGGCCGTGAGAGGGTTGTGGGTGGCGGGTTGGTGCGTGTCGTAGGGGTTGGGGGTGAGTATCGGTTACTGTGTGTGTGTGTGTGTGTGTTATAGAGAGGGGGAGGGGGCCGTGTTGTGGGTCGTGGGTAGGCGGGGGTTTGCATGGTGACTGGGGGTGGTGGGGTGTGTTGTAGCTGGTGGTGGCGTGGTGGGTGGAAGGTGAAAAGTGGTTGTGTGGAGGCGGGGTGGTGGGTGTTGTGGGGGGTTCGGGTGGGTTTGTGAGTAGCTATAGGGTGGTGGGTGTTGTGGGTTGGTAGCGGTTTGGGTGGAGACTGGGGGTGGTGGGGTGTGTTGTAGCCGGTGGTAGGGTGGTGGGTGGAAGGTGGTTGTGTGGAGGCGGGGTGGTGGGTGTCGTGGGGGGTTCAGGTGGGTTTGTGAGTAGCTGTTTTGGTTTCACTGTGTTTCAAGGTTCGGGTGGTTTCACTGTTTTCGTTTCAGGTTCTCATAAAATGCGTGTATTTTACGTTCTCATAGAATAGCTGAAAACAACTTAGTAATCTCTTTGTATTCGAAATAACTGAAAATAAATTTGCTTTATCTTTGGTTACATCAACTTCCTTCAATCGTTTTTGCATCACAGAATAAAGTTGCGTCCCAAAATTTTTAAAGATACCCAAATGTTTTCATTTTTAGGTTAAAGAAAAAAAGTAGGTGAAGTTATCTTCACTTTTCATTTTCTTGTGCGACAATCGAAATTGATTTTAACATCTCTGAAAAGGTCAAAACATTCTAAAATGTTTTTGCTTTTTGTACAATATATCATAAAAACTTCACAATTGCTTTTTGTACAACATATCATAAAAACTTCACATTCCATGTTTTAGTAGAATTAATTGCCACAAAAAAGTAAAAGTGATTAGTGTTTGCGGCTTAGCAATTATTGCAAGATTAAAGTGTTATCAAAAGTACAAGGCAAAAAAATGTGGGTGAAGTTATCTTTAATTTCCATTTTTTCTGCGACAATCGAAAATGATTTTAACATGTCCGAAAAGGTCAAAAAATTCTAAAATGTTTTTGCTTTTTGTACAACCAACCTATCATAAAAACTTCACCATCCATGTTTATTAGAATTAATTACCACTAAAAAGTAAAAATGATTAGTATTTGCGACTTAGCAGCAGTTGTGAGATTAAAATTCTATCAAAAGTACAATCAATGAGATTTAGCGACAATTGTCTTCACTACTAGAGGAGTTAATGTCTAAATTAAAATGAGGAAAGAGTCACTCCTCATTTTAGTTAACAATGTAATAGCCTTTCATCGAGATAAATATCTTAAAAGTAATCAGTATAGCTTACCTCAAGTTCAAAGATTTAGTCATTCTTATGTGATGCGAAGGAAAGTCGGTTCGCAGTTGACGTGAAGGTGCCACAAAGAATGTAGTCCGAGTCAGATGTCAAGTATGCTGATGTGGGACACAACAAGCGCGGAGCAAAGGCAGAGACCAAGGGCTTCCCAGACAAAGCTTGAGGGTGACAGTGCTGCGAGGGCGACGGCGCGCGACGAATATACGACGACAGTCACAATCTGACGCTTAGGTCCAGAGTCAAGGTCCTGTATGTTTCTCTCTAGAATTCTAGAGAAAGAAAGAGAAGTAAGAGAGAATTCTGAGAATCTGAAGTCCCCCAAATGAATTCTCAAGACCCCTATTTATAGATGTTGAGATGATGATGTCATCACACGACATGTGGCGCTCCCCAGGAGTGACACGTCACCGAGGGGTCCACAGCTGCCGGTGTTCCATGGACTGTAGAATAGCATATTCACCTGGCCTGCCCGACACGGCATCGCGCTGTCTGTCTGGAAAGACTGGCTCCCACAGCGTCGGTGTGGCCAGAGAACCTCCTTGTCTAGCCACCAATCCAATCCCTTGCAGAGTCCTACAGGCCTGGCAGCGGCGGGAAAGACGCGACGCCCAGCTATTAGGTGGACTAGGCGAGATGCCCTCTAAAGACTTGCTCTGTCTCGGAGTGACATGGGGGTCATAGTTCCTAGGGGTGCCTATGCAAGCCCCAAGTGCCGGAGCACGTAGGCCAGTCACGCAAGCACCCTGGCGAAGATAGTGTCCCAAAGGAGTTGCATATCCTGCGGGTGAGTCCTTGTGCCGGAACACTCGGAGCGCGTCAAGGTAGCATCCCGGAGGAACCGTTTACTCGATGGACTGACGTAGCATCCCGGAAGAGTCGTCTACCTGGCAGAAGAGGAATTAAAAAGCTCCCTGACGGAGATAGTGTCTTAGAGAGCGAGCCTATTCCGCGGGTGAGTCCTTATGCCGGAACACTCGGAGCTCGTTGAGGTTGCATCCCAGAGGAGCCGTCTCCCTGACGGGCCGAGGTAGCATCCCGAAGGAGCTGTCGACTTGGCAGAGAGGGAGTTGAAAATCTCCCTGGAAGAGATAGTGTCCCGGAGGAGTTGCCTATCCCCGCGGGTGAGTCCTTGTACCGGAGCACTCAGAGCGCATCAAGGTAGCATCCCAGAGGAGCCGTCTACCTGGAGGAAGGGGAGTTGAGAAGCTTCCTAGCAGAGATAGTGTCCCGGAGGACTTGTCTATCCCTGCGGGTGAGTCGTTGTGCCAGAGCACTCAGAGCGCATCAAGGTAGCATCCCGAGGAGCCGTCTACCTGACGGGCTGAGGTAGCATCCCGGAGGAGCCGTCTACCTGGCATAAGGGGAGTTGAAAAGCTCCTTGGTGGAGATAGTGTCCCAAAGGAGTCGCCTATCCCAGCGGGTGAGTCCTTGTGTTGGAGCACTCGGAGCGTGTCAAGGTAGCATCCCTGAGGAGCTGTCTACCTGACGGGTCGAGGTAGCGTCCCGAAGGAGCTGTCTACCTGGTAGAAGGGGAGTTGAAAAGCTCATTGGTGGAGATAGTGTCTCGGAGGAGTCGCCTATCACCGCGGGATGCTGCACACTCCAGAGAGTGGGTCAAAGCTATTTCCACGTCCACGGTGTGGGGCATGGTATGGTGAATGAGTGTGGTGCCCAGGGGGCATGTAACATGATTGTGGCATTGTGACAGAGAGCCTGGCGGTACGGTTATATCAACGGCGTGAAACATGGGTGCGGCAGAGTGTATGGCGCCGTGGGCCCGATAGTGTGACAGAGAACCGCTATAATAGTGGCGCGATGCATGGGCATGGCAGAGTATGTATAATCGTGCGGCGTGACGAGGGTAGCAGAGAAGGTTCCCGGGCATAGGCGACGGGCGTCGCGGAGATGGCGCGCTGGCGATGGGCGATCGGGATCGCAAAGACACAGCGCCCTGGCAACGGGTCTCGCGGAGACGGCACGCAGGCGAGGGGAGTTGCAAACGATTCATGGTTTGTTGAAGAGAAGGGATGGGGTCGACCCCTTGAAGGGGTAGGTGGCCGACCCCCCTCCCCTTAAGGTGGCCGACCCCCTTAAGGGGGGAAGGCACGCCAAGGTTGTTTCACGAGCAATTCACGTGACTTGAGTATGTATCGCTTTGACCGGCTTGTGAGCGTTGAAAAATTGACCCGGGACCCCTAGTGGGCCCTTGGGTGCGACCAAAGTAGGTTAGGAACATTAGCCTCTTGCGTGTGGTGTACGCGGAGGGGCAACTCGAGCGGGCACCGCACGGGTGATGATGGGTGTCATGGAGAGGGTGGGCGACCTTGGAGGCGGTGCGTGCGGCCATAGGCGACGAGCGCCGTGAAGTCGCCCATGAGGGACAGCGTGCATCGCGGAGAAGATGCTCGACCACGGGCGACGGACATCGTGGAGTCGGCGCGCAGCCATTGGAAGGCGCTACGAGCGACGGGCGTCGTTCGGCCGAAGGTGTGTTGATGCTTTGGTGGGCGAAGTGTAGAGGCCAAGGTGGTTGAGGCCAACGAAGGGGCTTTGGTGTTGGCCTCAGCCATGGTGGAGAGGTAAGGTGATGGTTGAGGTTGTAAAGGGAAGAGGAGTCGAAGGTATGGGTGATGGCCGAAGGTGGTGGGCCGAGGGGGGGTCAGCGGAGTAAGGGATGAGGGTCGGCCATGGTGGGTCGGCAGGGAGAATGGTCTAAACAAGAAAATAGAGAAGGAGAAGGGGGTCGGTGATGGTAGTGGGCTGCCATGGTGCCCTGAGGGCTTGCGGGGTCAGGGGGAGAGGAGAAGGAGAGAGGGGCTGAGGGGGTCGGCGGGAGAGAGGGGGTCGTCGGGGTAGGTTATGAAAGAAGGGAGAGAAGGGGAGGGGCGAAGGCACGGAGCTGCGGGTGCCGTGGGGACGAGGGACAGGGGGATAGGAGAGGGTGAGAGGGTCGGTAGGGAGGGGGTCGTCGAGGGGGGTCGGCAGGGAAGAGGGGCTGGGGGGTCGGCGTTGGGGGGTAAGGGGGTGATGAAAGGAAGGAAGAAAGTGGAAGAAAATGGAGAAGGGGAGGTCGTCGGCTGTTGTAGAGGTTGCCGAGGAGGGAGGGGGGGTCATCGGTGGTGGGGGTTGGTCGGCCAGGTGGGGGGATGCCGGGGAAGGGCGCGGCCGAGGGAGATGGCCGAACGTGGTGGCAGCGACAAGAAGACGTGTTGGCGGCCGAAGGTAGCTTGGCGGCACATGAGAGGTAGGAGAAAGAGATTAGGGTTTTGGGAATTAGGGTTTGGGGTGGGAGTGGGTCAGGTTTCAGGTAAGTTGGCGGGCAGGTTAACCCGCTGTAAGCTGAAGGAAAAGAAGGGGAAATGGGCACGTCGTTCGCGGGTCGGGCCCTCACAGTAGGTTCTGCCCCTGTTTGATGTGTGTTCTGAAAGTTTGAATTTTAAAATACAATTTCAATTCAATTCTTTTTTTGCCCCAAGGAGGGAGGCCCCTAATGAATTTTCAAAGTGTATATAAAGAAAGAAAGAGAGAGAGAGAGAGAGAGAGGTGTGAATGAGAAATTTTGAGGAAGAAAAATTTCAAAGTGAGAGGAAAAAGATGAGGGGGAGTGGTGGGGGGACAGAAAAATTTTGCAAAATTTTTCTAAGTATGGGAGAGAGGGTGAGGGGAATGGTGGTTACATGAAAGAGAAAGTTTTTGCAAAATTTGTCTAAGTCCCAAAATTTTGGTTAAAAAATTTATCTAACTGTTGAGCTCGGGCAAGGGTGCCGGGGGAGGCCGCGGGGGGTGGTGACCCGACTGCGAAGAATGAAGAAATTTTTCTAAGTATTGAGAAAAATTCCCAAGTGTTGGAAGGAGCATAGAATGGAGGGTGGTGTTAAGTGTTGAGCATGGGAGGGGTTGGGGATGGAAAAATTTTGAAAATCTTTCTAGGTCCCGAAAAAGGGAGAGTGGAGCTCGGGCAAGGAGGCGGCGGAGGGTGATCAACCGACTGCGAAAAATGAAGAATTTTGTCTAAGTGTTGAAAGAAAAAGAAATGGATATGGGGTGGTGATACGACCGTGACCACGAGGGGTTGAGATGAGAGGGAGGGGTGACTTAGGATGGCGGGCTGGCAAGGACGACCGGCTGAGTCACATAAGCGACAGGTAGTGTGGCTCGAGCGACCCCGTGCACCACCTACTAAGTCGCTGTGGAATATGAGGAGGGGAGGGAGGGAACCTGGCTTGTGTGAGGTAGGGAAGGGGTGAAGCCCCCAAGGGAGTAGGTGATGGCGTCAAGGGTGGTGTCAGTAGGCTTGTGCAAGAGTAATTGTGACTTGAAAAGTTTCTAAGTCTGGAAGAGGTAACTTCATTGATAACAAAAAGGAGGCAACATGCCTTGGTACAAGGGGAGTGAGCACATTGAAACTTGCAAATTGAAAGAACGAAATTGCAAGTGTAAAAAATACACTAGGTCAGGCTAGGGCTTGGGCGGGTGGGGCACAGGTCACACACTTAGAGTTTGAGCTCGCCGGACGCGATCTTGTCAGCGAAGGCAAACTTGAGGCCCCTGCACCATTTGAGGCCGTGATCGACTTTCTGATGATAAGGGCAGTAGTTGGGATGAGCTAGGTCTTTCGGGGTAGGTTCTTTGGCATCGGGCAGGGTGATGAAGTTGTCGTTGATCCATGTCTTGAGGAGAGCTTGACTGTCTTTAAGTCGCATGGGTATTCCAGGGCAGGCGTCGGCTGCCTTCTCTTGTTAGGGCACCCATCCCTTCCTTGGGATTGGCGCTTTTAGCTGTTGTCGTCGTCACTGGCTGCTTCTGCCGTTACGGCTAGGGCAATATGGGTTTGGGGCTGTGGGGTCTTAAACGGACCGACCGAGTCGTAGGTGCGTCGTGCAGCTTCCTTGAGATGTCCCCAAGACCGAAGCTGGAGGTTTTCAAGGTAGACCATGTAGGTGTCTTTCATATTCTTGATGCAAATGGGTACAAGGGTCATCCTTGCTGAAGTCAGTGCCCTCCAAGCACTTGTGATGAAATTGTGTAACATAGGCGTTGAGGTCTTCACCGGGGTTCTGGCAGATTCCGGCAATGTCAACGATGGTCACACGCTCTGTTTCATAATGAAACTTGTCAAGGAAGAGTTGGACCATGTCAGACCAGGAGTGGATACTACCGTCGGGAATCTGATGATACCAAGAGTAGGCGAGGCCAGTCAGGGACTTGTGAAATTCCCAAAGCTTCAAAGTGTCGTCTCCCCGTAGTGCTCAAGGGAGCTAGCAAAACGGGTGAAATGCTCGCGGGCGTTGCCCTCTTTACCGTTGAACAGGGTGAAGGCTGGTTGTTTGTACTTGACAGGGCATGGCTTGGTAGCGAGGTCACCAGAGTAGGGAGCATGGCTAAACAGCTTAGAGGGGGGGTGTGGTAAGGATGACTGCTTGAGACGACAGAGGATGGCGTCAAGGTCATGCTTGGAAGCATACGAAGCATTCGAGGGTTTGTGTCCTGTTGGGATTATCCTGGCACCAGAGTACTGTTATGATAGAGAAGATTTCCACAGATGAAAATCTAGCAGACATGATGACAAAGCATATTCCAGAGATCAAGGTTAAGCACTGCTTAAATTTGATCGGTATCAACAGTATTTGAGGTGCAACCCTAGGGGGCAGGGGCAGGTGTGGTAGCAGCATATGATATTTTCAGGTTGTTTGTGGCTTGTTATATCCAAGCTAAGGTGGAGATGTGTGATAATATGTCTTGGATAAAAAACCCAGAATATGTGGGTGTCCAACATCAGTTATTTAGAGAAGGTTACAAATTGGTCCTACGTATATAAGTCTTGTCCCACATTGGTTTTTTAGAGAAAGTCACTACTTATTTCTAAGTATATATGTTTTGTCTTGTATTGTATTTTAAGGACACGAGATAAGAGTCATTCTTTGAGAGCGTTTGTTGAAAGACACAAAGATCTGTAATCTTCATAGCCAGACATAATGAAATCTCTGCTACCACCGTGGAGTAGGCTTTTGCCTAACCACGTAAATCTTATGTTATGCGCCTCTATTTTCTTGTTCTCGATTCTCTTCTTTATTACTTGGTTAGAATATAGTATATTCTTTAACAGCTTAGAAGATAAAGCTGCTCAAGCTATGGACAAAGCTCATTAGGGTGTATGCGGTGCCTATAAATCAGGTCTAGAGCTTCACTTCCGAATTAAGAGGATAGGTTACTACTAGCCGGCAATGGTCAAGGATTGCTTAGACTATGCAAAAAGATGTCAAGCATGCCAGTTTCACGCGAACTTCATCCATCAACCTCCTAAACCATTGCGTCTTATAGTTGCCTCTTGGCCATTTGATGCGTGGGGGCTAGATGTAGTTGGCCCTCTTCCAAAGTCATCCAGAGATCACTTATACTTCTTGGCCGCGACATATTACTTCTCCAAGTGGGCAGAAGCAGTTCCAATTAAAGAAGTGAGAAGACCTTGTATAACTTGTTCAACAAGACCTTGTGGAGGCATTTAACAAGACCTTGTGTAACTTGTTCAAAAAGGTCATGGCCAAGTCTAAAAAGGATTGGCATGAGAAGATTGGATAAGCCTTATGGGCGTATCGAACGACATATCGTACTTTTACTTCAGTAACTCCATACTCCCTTGTGTACGGTGTTGAAGTTATCTTGCCACTCGTATAGCAGATTATTTTGCTAAGGATCACAATCCAGGAGGGTTTGATAAGTGAAGATAATGGCCGACTCTGCCTTGAAGAATTAGAAGCATTCGATGAGAAAAGACTTGAAGCGCAACAATGCTTGGACTGTTATCAGGCCCGACTCTTGAGGGCCTTCAACAAAAGGATTAGATCACGTCTTTTATTGTCGGTGACTTGGTCTCGGCTGTCCAGAGACCCATCATCACCACCCATCGTACGAGGAACAAATTCACCTCAAAAAAGGATGGAAAGAGGTCTGTTTGAACCACCATCACCCTTGTTGGCCAATAGAAGACGCTTATGAGACAAAGAGCTATTGCCAATGTTGGGTGCACCATCATGCTTCTGGAGTCAGCATTTAAAAAAATTCCGTGAGCGGTCAAGAAATACTCCTTATATGCTCTATTTCACTATTTGGTATAATGCTGAGTGAACGGGCCCCAAAGTCTAATGAGTAAGCAGGAATCTTAACTGCGGATTTCGTGTTGTAATGAATGCTAGACGTATAGAAGTGGTGAAGGTGATCCAAAAAAATCATTTAGAACCTCCCCATCGTGTTCGTCAGGCAGATCCTGATGAAACCAGAAGTGCCTTGAAAACCTATTTGGAGACTACGGCTCAAGAGCGTAAAGATCTTCGTAGTGCAGAGTCAGGTAGCTAGAGCGAAGGCTCACAAAGTAGTTGAACCTCCTGAGTGAAAGCTAGCGATTGTCAGTGAAAGTTTGGGCTCGACTTGAATGCCAAGCCGAAGCCTTTCGCTTGCATGATGTGTTCGCGAACAGTAAATTCATTGTACGGGACAACTGAACCTTCACCCGAGTACTTCACCATTGGAAGAACAACTCTATTAGCTGTCAAACCTTGAGTGTTAAAATATTGTGCCAACCAAACATGAACATAACGCACCGAAAAACTGGTGCTGCTCTTTCTAGAATGTAAGGACATAGATATTCCATTAAGCCCTCTATAAATGCTCATCAAAACGGGAACAGCCAGGCTAAATACATGACCATTGGCCATCCTATTGGCAACTTTAAAGGTGCGAGGACGAATATGTTATTGTTCTCGAACTGAGAGATAGAAGATGCACAATCAACAAGACAATTAAGCTGCCATATACGCCTCTTCACGATAGTCGTCATCCACTCCGATGTCAGTGTACGTGCTGTGATGTTTTGTTGATCAACTTCGTGAAGAAGCAAACGCCCCTAAATGAGTGCTAGCAAAACCAGAACCTTGTCCATTCTTTTCATTTTTAGCGTAGGCTTCTATCGTACCAACACTTTATCCATTCTGTAATGGTGATCTTTTGGCACTTCGCCTCTTTGTTTTGAAGAATGTAATGACATGCCACAAACAGATACTGACAACTAATAAGAACTAGAGAATTACCCCATTTTTCCTTCGCAGGAAGATCGTCTCTGCTTGAAACTATCTCTTTCGTACATCGTCTCGTAAATGGGGAAATCCGGTGAGTTTATACAAGTCCCATAAAGAAATAGACATCTCTCCTACAGCAGTGTGCAACATGTTAATGGTGGGACACCAACATTTGCAAAAAGCCCGAAAAACATTTGCATTTCAGTCATACTGTAATAAAGAAGCATAAACAACATCATAGAGTTAGGCTTTTATGAGAATCTCTCTGTTACGCCCAAGGACATCTTCTACCCACTCCTAGTAAAATGGGTGTATAGAAACTCACCACTCATTTTATAAATGGTCCCCTAAGTCGTCTTCTTGAATATTTTCTTTGTCCTAGGGAAGGATAGGGATCACACTGAGAGACATCCCTATGATTAGAGGATCTCAGCACGAGCAACTTTGGGCCTTCATCCTTAACAAAATCAACCGACCACGATGGCAAGTTTCGCGGGTCATACTTGTTTTTTCACATTTTAGCAAGCCTGGCCTCAGCAGACGGTCATATCAGTAAAGGAGTACCATCGTCGATGTTATCATCCTTTTCATCCATGACTATAAGGTACGACCAATTAGAGGTCACAGTTTCCTTGAAGAAGACCATGTTGCAGAATCTATCAAAAAAAAGTTACATAATGGTCAAGGGAAACATGTCGCACGATTGAAACTAATGATGACAAGAGCATGAGAAAAATCAAATAATGCAAGTAAAGTTTATGGGCAAGACGCGTCAAATGCACTTCTGGAACCAGTCGAATAAGTCTTGCAGTAGTTGGGCCCGGGATGCTGGTCAACAGAGGACTCATACAGGAAGGAAAGTCCACGTGCGAGACATGTCGGCACAGTTTTGGAGCTAGCTAGTGGAGTCACACTGCAGTTGCATTCAGAATGTGGTCAATAGAGGACTCGCACAGGAGGGGAAGTCCACAAGTGAGATGTGTCAAGTGCACTCCTGAAGCCTGTTGAAGAAGCCTTGCTGCAGTTGGGTCCAGAATACGGGTCAACAGAGGACTCGCACAGGAAGGAAGGTCCGCATTTGAGACATGTTGAGCGCATTTCTGGAGCTCTGGTTGAGTCATGCTGCGGTGGCATTCATGACGCAGGTCGACAGAGGACTCGCACAGGAAGGAAAGTCCACATGCAGGAGATGTCGAGCGCATTAGTGGAGCTAGTTGATTGAGTCAAGCTGCGGTCGTATCCATAATGCTGGTCAACAGATGACTTGCACAGAAAGGTACCTCCACGTGCAAGACATGTCGAGTGCATTATCAGAGTTAGTCAGCGAGCATTGCTGTGATCTCGTTCGTCAAATCAACAGATGACTTACACATGCAGAAAGTCACAATCTGAATCCTGTCAAGCACGTTATTGACAATGCTAATTCGACATTATCGGTGCTATTACATCCAGACATAAGCAAAGGTGTCAATAAATATATAAATACAAGCCATGTTGACGTCAGCAGGCATTAACAGATCAATGCACTCTAAGTACTTTCTGTTTAAAAAAAAAGGAGAAGAAGAAGAAGATGAGGGAGCAAAAGGGTTATTGCGTGTGTATTGACTTGTTTGCGTACGGGCTTTTAGTCAAGAGTTTTATTGTTGTGGTTTGGTTCATCTCAGAATCAAGGTGATAATCCAAATTCCATGATAACGGGACAGTTGGTAACAAGAATGTTTATCATCGGATTGTCATTGCAAGGCAAAAGAATGGATACATGCAAAGTAAGACAAGGACACATGTACATTGAGACAAGAAGCTTCCATAAAAACATAAAACAGTGAGAATATATGTGGCTGCTACATGGGTCTACTATGACCTATGACATGCATGTTCTTGTGGCCATCAAAATTATACAGAAGGCTGGCAACCATGTTAGACTTGATATTTGTGCAGAAAAAAATAAATCCTGAACCATGTTTATCAGTGTATGATGAGAGATCTGTAGAGGACGAAGCATACATGAAAGCAACAAAATGAGCATCATGGATAAAGGGGGCGGTGATACCTGGTACATGAAAAATCTCAACCGCCTTTAACTCATAAGGAGCAACATACGCCTGTACGGTTCTTATTATAAAGCAACAAAACGCTAGGGGTTTCAGCTTCTAATTGTTAGGCGCTAGGGTTAACGGGGTCAGCGCCACTTTTATGGCCTAAGCCCGGAAAAAAAAAATGGGGATACTTCAAGACTGGCGTGATATTCTTCCTTGTTATGACGGCCGAAGCCATCTTTTGGCGGATGATTCCTAAACCCAAGATGGCGAGCTGATGCCCATAAAAAAAGGGAGGAAGTTACTTCGGAGTGTTGCAACAGTACCCCCAAAAAAAAGTACCGCACAAGACTCGAAGTGGGGATAATTTGTAGACACTAAATATAATTTTACCAGACAATTTTATGTTATTTTGTGATCAGTCAAATATTCAACACTGAGGAAAATGCGGGCCTAGATGCTGACTTGGAGTCAAACAAAGCCCTAGGCTCAAATCAAAGTTAAGTACGAAGAAATAGCCCAAATAAGATTACGTGGTCGAGCCCATGGTCTTGTTACTAGAAAGTTCAAGTAAGTTAAGTTTGACCAAAATAAATTAAAGAAAATAAATCCATTTAATTAATTAAAGGGGAAGAAAAATCCCTTCAAAAAGCCCCAAATCACGGGTTTTCTAAATTTAATCCCACCAATTTGCCTATAAATAGAGGGCTTCGGGTGGGGAAGAAGAAAACACTGATTGTCTGCAAACAAGTTAGCACTCTACCAGAACTCTGTCACAAGCTTACTACATCCCGAGAATTATGTTTCATTTGAAGAATAATACACACTAATTTAGTGTTGTTCTTCAATCGAGCATTCTCGATGACAAGGATTAATCGCTCTTTGATCCTAAACATTAAAGGAAGATTCACCTTTAACCTTGGTGATTCTACAAGTCAAGAATTGCCCTCAAGAAAGAAGTCAAAATTAGCAGCTCAAGAACAATCTTCTTAGCCCTTGAATCGTGACTTTACGGAGATCGAATAAGAGGACATAGATTTATTTTCTGTATCAATTACAGATTGGTGTACACTTACTTTAAAAATCATTTAAATTGAATTTTGTGTATTGTTTCTTATCTCGCAATTTAGACACAAAATTTGTGTGTACACGTGCTCTTTCCTTTTCTTTTCTCTGCATTTACAGATAGTTTTAAATTATGAATTCACAGTTGAAAATGGTCGGGCTCAGGTTAATCACGTAGATAGATGGACAATTACTCTGTTCTGCATTTTTAACACCATTAGTTAAGAGGTTGGCTGAAGGTAGTATTGTAACTCCAAATCCTTTTCACTAATCAGCAGTGCGCGCGCGCGCTGATTTCTTTCCCTTCCAAAAATGCTGCAATGATTTTTTTACTCATGATTGGGTATATCATTGGTTTACATGGATTATGCTTCAGCCAATTTTCTTCTCAATTATAGCATCGACCAAGGCATTGGGAGAGACTTTGTTGCTGCATCTTGAGATCCTAATTGCTGACCACCATCGCCGTCGAACTGGAGGACATCAATTTTTGGGGTATGTTGGGTGTTGGTGGGTGACGAGGGAACCGACCGAGTACTGTGTGCGCGTGTGATTTGTGTCTCTGTGTGTGTTAGTGTATCGTGTGTTTTCGTACGCGCGCATCTGGATTGGTGTGTGTCTTTGCTGTGTTGTCTCTGTGTGTGCATGTGGGGTGTGAGTGAGTGTGAGGGTGGGGGTGGGGGTGGCGCGAGGGGGCAAGGATAATGGGCTGCGGGATGTTGGGGGTTGGCAGGTGTGTGCGTGTTGGCGTATCGTGTGTGTGATGAGCTGGGATTGGGGTGATTGTGTACGCCTGTGTGTGTGGGGGGGGGGGGGGGGGTTGGGGAGGGAATGGCTGTGTGATATGTGTGTATGCATATGGATTGGTTGCGTCGTGAAAAGATATTCATTATTGTTGGACGATTTTATGACATAGAGATATAGAGTTAGTGATTGGTAAAGGCGAAAGATAGAAAACTAAGTACTCGCTCGCTAGGGAATTTCAATGAAGTGAACTTATATTTTTTTCCTTATGTGTCACATAGGCACTGTACTGTTTTTCAACCTTAAACATAGAAGATCTTGCTTTGATAAGAAATGCATCTCACTAATTTGTGAAATGCAAGTAGATTTCTTTTTTCTTTATTAGCGCTCATAGGATGAACCGTTTGAGTTCGATTATGCTAACTCTAAAACATTTCTAGGTTCAATCTTTGAAAAAAATTTAAGTGGCTAGAGCAGTGTAAGACTGAAGACATAGTGAGGCTATTACACACTTCTCCTTACTTTTTCAGAATAAGGTAGCTAAAATAATGTATTTGATATAACTTTTAGCTTTAGCTTCAACAACCAATAAATTTTCAAAGATGAGTAAATAGCCCTACCACAAAATCAGTTTCTTTTGGTTTGGAATATTATAGGTTACAAATCTCACATATAATCACCATATTAAAACAATTTATTTCAGTTATATTACTTGATGAATCGGTCCATGTTGCATAACGAGAGCAAACTTTACACATAACGTAAATGCTTCATTTGCAAACATAATATTGTTATATCACTTACGTGCGCGTCGTGGATAGTAAATTTTCCTTATTCTTAATAATTGTATATGACAATTCAAGCAAGATATTGTTGTTTCTTGAAAGAAAAATATAGCATTATCCTATAGTGTCAGTTTCTATTACGATGTTAGAGTCTTAAGTGGTAATACCAAAATAGAAGTAAGATTTATGTTGTAATACTAAATTAAAGTCTTAGAGGCCTATGAGATTTTGTCATTCTGATTTGTAAATTGAAAGGAAAAAAGAGTTAAGGCGAAAGAAAAAAGAAAACACCTACATAGCTAATATATATACCATTACATTTTTTACCATCTTTTGGAAATGAGAGGAAAATAGCCCAAGTTAAATGATCCGCACTTGGAAAGGCCAACTTCGCTTCAATAAACATTATGAACGTGAGATATCATTTGCTTACCAAACTAAGCGACAATGATTACTCTAAAATAGACTCATTTTTTGCTAATCAAATCACAACTTTGTTTAAAATTTGAACTTTTTTTTTTATCACTAGTGAAAAGTCAATGACAAATAAGTTGTAAATAAGCATGTCCGTACTTCACCAACTCCATTTTGTTGATCGATATGATATAACCTTTTGCATGTGCATGTGTTTAGACTAAGAACTTTTCCTATGCATTGTTTTGAAAATGAATTATAGAGCAGAGAGGAGGAAAAAACAAGAGAAAGGGGGCAATGATTGATCTAAATGTTTTGGAGGCTAAGGCAGTCGGCATATGATGTTTGGATGCAGAATGAGATGCTAACATGACCATTGAATATTTTATTTGAGCGATGCACAAGTGTCGTTGCAACAAGTATCGCTATAAAATGAGATGGTTAACAAGGTAGCCTGTTTGGTAGCCATGTTTAGCCTTATGGACAATAATGTTTTGGTGAATCGAGTGTTCCCCTAAGGCCTAGCCCATTGTCTTTGAGACAGAAAAGGAACAAGAAGATAAGTTCAAGAAAAAAATCTCTCTAACATATCTTTTTTTATTTTAGTTATAAAGTACGCGAACACACGAAATGCAATTAACTAACAACTTGGAACTGTACAACTTAGATCCAATGCAATATGCCCGTGCATAGCACGGTGTTTTAGCTAGTCACAAAAGAAAATAAAGGGCCATTCATTTCGTCCTTATCGATATCTAACAGATATTGGCCGGTACGTATCACTTTTGTCTGCCTGTTAAATATAAATCAATTATTTATATTTTTATAATAGTTAAGATATTGCTCTGTACCTGTTCTTCTGACCAATACAAGTGATATCACTAAGAACTACATTTCGGTCGTGATATTGTATTTTGTACTGGTTGCTAAAAAAATGTAGAGTAAATCTTGTTGAAAAATTTAGTAAAGTGACCACATAAATACTAAATAGAAAAAAACCTTAGGTTTCACTATATCGATCAAAGCTTCTGTAGCCTCTTTCTTGCAATAGTCATAACAATTTGCAAAATCTTTCCTCATAAGTTTTTAATCTTCATTGGAATTTTCAGTTTGCTTTTACTTTCCTCTTAGCTAGCTTTGATGTAATTCATAGCTTGAAGCTTTTATCAGATTCCTTAACCTATATGATGTACAACGACACACACAGACACAGGCACACACACATAGAGCTTATTTTAACCCAAAGACATTATTCAAACATATATCTTATTCTTTTATGATAATGCACTAATGAGATAGTCAAATAATGGAGTAATTCTAGAGGAGGTAGTTCAATTGAATAAGCTATTTTCTCCTAACGCCAATGTATGAGAACAATCAGCTTGATTGAAAAGAAATGTAATTTAAGTTCTAACATGACAAATAATTTATTATAGAAGAGGTATGAGGGAGGAAATTTCTGTGCATATTTTTACTTCGCTTATGAACAAGTATTATATGTATGCATAATTAATGAAAAATTTGAGACAGTGACATTATGGCTGCCGATCCGTACTATTTCATGAAGAAAATCGGTACATGATTTGTTTTACTCAAGTGAATTTGGGCTAATTATATCCAGGGCCCTGAGATTATGGTGTAATTACAGTTGTCCATAAGTTTGGACAAGTAGCAGTGATCCGTTGACCAAACAGAATCATCAAATACTTAACGATTTGAACAAAAAGTCTACATTGCCCATAATTTAGAAGGTAAATTCCCTGTCTTCTCTTCTCTTCTCCTATTTTCTTCCTAAACCATTGCTAGGCACTTCTTGCCCCCATATACCAACGCACCACTGCCAGCCACCATCCACCACGGTCATGAACCACCCACCCTGTACCACCATTGCTTTATTCTCTTTCTTTTCTAATCAGTGCCATATCAATGACACTGGTAACCCCACCAGACCCACATCTTATACCACCGCCAACCACTATGAACACACCACCACCATGACCTAGCCACCCTGCACCACTGCTACTCAACGCTATCAATGGCACATGTCGTGGATCGTGATGGGTAGTGGTAAAACACCACTGAAAACCCAACATAGACCAAAAAAAAAAAACCACATATCATTCTAAGGTGGTGATGGTCGACAACAACACATGTAAGGTGGTTGTGGCTGACGACGATGACAATGGCCATGACCATGATGGCTGAGGATAGTGGCAATGGCCGTGACAGGTCCATGTTTCCCAACGCCTCTGTCCCATCCACTGTAACACTTGCACCACTGCCCTCCACCTTCCATGTGCATGCCTTTGTCACCTCCAATGTAGCACTCTGGCATCGTCCCCCCACCTTCTTTATTCGTGCACTGCTGCTTCTATCATTACACTCTCAATGCCTTATCCACCAAAATCCATCTCATATGGCTACCTCTACCCTTACACTTTTCTCCCAACCTATCTTGGTAGGACCTAATGGCCCATTAGGGGTCCCACTTCATGCAAACACGTCGACATTGTCAATGGTCAATTTTTCAATGCATCGAACCGGTCAAAGTGCGCGTGCCCAAGTCACGTGCATTCTTTGCTTTGCACACCTCACATGCCACTTAGTCATCGATTATTTCACATTAACGTGACTCACGGTAGCACGTTCGTCACACCGAATCCACTCGAGAACCTTTTCACCAAAAGCATCGGCCGATGGCACAACAGGCGAGACAGGGTCAAGGGCAAAGGCCTTGGCCAACCCCATCGGGTCGGCCTCGGCCTCCATGGGGGGTTGGCCTTGGCCTTCCCCCCTCCCCCGATTTTTCACTTTTCGTGCAAATACTTTTCGTGCTTTGTTCGCTTCATACACTTTGTATGTGACTTTAGCACCTTGTTCGTCACATGTGTATGACTCACGGCAACACGCTAGTCGTAATGCAACTTCTAGATTTGTCATTGCTCATTAAAACACCAACCATCGACGCGCCCGAAGTTCACCAAAAGGGGGAGTGGCCTTGGCCTCCCTTCATGGGAGTTGGCCATTGGCCTTGGCCACCCCCTAAGGTCAGCCTTGGCCTTCCCAAAGGGTCATCCTCGGCCTCCCCAAGGGTGGTGGCCTCGGCCTTCCCATAATTTTGGCCTATGGCCTCCCCTCGCGGGCGCACTTGTTTTCTTGAGTCTCTGCACCTCCGCGATGTTTACGGACGTTCGTACACCAACCTCATGATGTCCGTCATCCATCAACCTCACGACGTCCATCATCCGTGACCGCGCACCACTCCCGCGATGCCCGTCACCCAAAGTCGTGCACTATCACCGAATGACCCGTCGCCGACCACCTCATACCATCACTCCCGACTTTGTCATTACTACATGTTGCATTCATCATCTTGTTATGACAGGTACACTCAGCTCACATCCCATCTTCAAGACACCGAACGCATGCCCATGCGCCATCTCCGCAACGTTCGTTGCCGTGCCCATGTGCCATTCTCATGATATGTGCCCCGACACCAAGTGTATCCCAGCGACGTTCGTCGCCGCGCCCATGCGCCATTGTCATGATATGTGCCCCTGGCACCAAGTATTGTTCTGCGACGTTTGTCGCTGTGCCCTTGCGCCCCTTTCTCATGATGCGTGCCCCCGATACCAAGTATTGCTTCGCGACATTCGTCGCTGCGCCTATGCGCCATTCTCATGACATGTGCCCAGGCACCAAGTATCGTTCCGCGATGTTTGTCGCTGTGCCCTTGTGCTATTCTCATGATGCGTGCCCCCGGCACCAAGTATTACTCCGCGACATTCGTTGCCGCGCCCGTGCGCCATTCTCATGATACGTGCCCCCGGTACCAGGTATTGTCTCCTTGACGTTCATCACCGTGCTCGTGCGCCACTTCTATGACATGTGCCCACGACACCAGGTATTGTCTCTGCGACGTTTGTCGCCTTGCCACTTTCATAACATGTGCCCTTGGCACCAAGTATTGCTCCGCGACGTTCGTCGCCGTGCTCGTGCATCATCTTCATGATACGTGCCCCTGGCACCAAGTATTGCCTAACGACGTTCGTCGCCGCTCCCGTGCGCCATCTTCATGATATGTGCCCAGGTCACCAAGTATTGCTTCGCAACGTTCGTCGCCACGACCGTGCGCCATTCTCATGATACGTGCCCCCGACACCAAGCATGGCTTCGCAACGTTCGTCGCCGCGCCACTTTCATAACACGGCCCTCGGCACCAAGTGTTGTCTCTGTTACGCTCGTCGCAGCGCCCGTGTGCCGTTTCCATGATACGTGCCCTGGCACTAGGTATTGTCTCATGTCGTTGGCATCACGCCCGTGCTCCACAATCATGTTACATGCTTCCAGGAGGACTCCATTCGTAGTGCTCTGGCACGAGGACCCCTCACAGCGGGATGAACTCATAACCTTATAGTCATCGCCACCACGGGATGGGCTCACAATCTTAAAGCCATCGCCGTCACAATCATGGGGGGCTCCGGCCCTCGCAGCGGGATGAACTCACAACCTTATAGTCATCGCCATCACGGGATGGGCTCACAACCTTAAAGCCATCGCCGTCACAATCACGGGGGGCTCCCACCCTCGTAGCGGGATAAACTCACAACCTTATAGTCATCGCTGCCACGGAATGGGCTCACAACCTTAAATGGGGGGCTCCGGCCCTCACAGTAGGATGAACTCATAACCTTATAGTCATTGCCGCCACGGGATGGGCTCACAACCTTAAAGCCATCGCCGTCACAATCACGGGGGGCTTCGGCACGAGGATCCCTCGCAGCGGGATGAACTCACAACCTTATAGTCATCGCCGCCACGGGATGGGCTCACAACCTTAAAGCCTTCGCCGTCACAATCATGGGGGGCTCCGGCCCTCGCAGTAGGATGAACTCACAACCTTATAGTCATTGCCGCCACGGGATGGGCTCACAACCTTAAAGCCATCGCCGTCACAATCACGGGGGGCTCTGGCATGAGGACCCCTCGTAATGGGATGGATTCACAACCTTGTAGTCATCGCCGCCATGGGATGGGATCACAACCTCAAAGCCATCGCCGTCTTCATTTCGGGGGGCTCCTCTCGTAGTGCTCCGGCATGAGGACCCCTCACAGCGGGATAGGCTCGTTACCATAAAGCAATCACCGTTTTCATTCTGGGGAGGCTCCGTTCGTAGTGCTCTGGCATAAGGACCCTTCGCATCAACGACATAGGCGACTCCTTCGGGACACTATCTCCATTAGGGTGTCTTCGTGACTGGCCTATGTGCTCTGGCACTAGGGGCTCGCGTCGGCATCCCTAGGGACTATGACCCCCGGGTCACTCCGAGACGGGAGCAGGTCTTTGGAGGGCTCGCGTCGGCCACCTGGCAGCTGGGTGTCGGGTTTTTCCCATCACTTCCAGGCCTGTGGGACTCTGCAAGGGCTTGGATTGGTGGTTAGATCAAGGGGGTTCTCTGGCCACACCGATGCTGTGGGAGCCAATCTTTCCAGACAGATAGAGCGACGCTGTGCGAGGCAGGCCGGGTGAATATGCAATTCGACAGTCCGTGGAGCACCGGCAGCTGTGGACCCCTCGGTGACGTGTCACTCCTGGGGAGTGCCACGTGTTGTGTGATGATATCATCATCTCAACCTCTATAAATAGAGGTCTTGAGAATTCATTTGGGACCCCGAAAACATTTTTTGGACTTCAGATTCTTGAAACTCTGACATTTTCACTTTCTCACTCTAGAATCCTAGAGAGAGAAACATATAGGACCCTAACTCTGAACCTAAGCATCGGATTGTGACTACCGTCGTGTATTCATCCTGCGCTATCGCCCTCGCAGCACTGCCACCCTCAAGCTCTGTCTGGGAAGCCCTTGGTCTCTGCCCTTGCTCCGCCCTTATTGTGTCCCACATCATCACACTTGGCATCTGACTCGGGCTGTATTCCTTGTGGCACCTCCACGTCGGCTGCGAACCCACATTCCCTGGCATCACACTCTTAGTAACTATAGAATCTCTGGTGGTTGCAACGTGCTCGTTTTGGCTGCTGGTATTTCTATGTTCTTCACTTGCAAAACCAAGAACATGTTTTCCATAGATTTATCCCAAGATCTCCGTCTTTAGCCATTTTCTTTCTCATCTATTGCACATCCCAGTGTTGGAATCAAGGATATCAACTTTCTTAACCATCACCTAGTAACTTCCTAAAACCATACTCGCAATGGAGATCTTAAACCAGAAACTCAAAGCTATAGTGGCATTTGGTAATGTTCTCAATCATTGATTCTTGAGTTTTTTTTTATCAGAATCACATAAGAGAAACAAAAAAGAAAATACTTGATATTTGTCCTTGTTCTTTTTTTCTGTTGGGGGGGGGGGGGGGGGAGTCAGTTTTGGGGCCCAAAATCAGGATAAAACTAAAGCCGATCTCGTTCGTCTAATGAAATGCAGAACACCCGTATTCAACTTTGAATTTGATGTGGTTTAGCCACAAAATTCTTTTAGAAGCAAATATCTACATAAATCATTCTATATAACAATTGAACAGAAAATTGAAGATCAAATAGGGTTCGATTCTCTTGCAAACACCAAGCACCTTAACTGCAACAATGTACCAAGTTTTTTCTCCTCCTCCCCCTTTTTATGTGTATTATTAATTTATGGTACACATAATTTAGACCAGTTATTTCCTTGGCATGGTGACCGGTGATGCACCACCTTATGATCGTATAAGTCTGTAGGTTGTGGGGATGATAGCAATTGGCATGGTGGCTGGTGTGGTTGAGTTTGTTACTGTTGGCACGATGACCCATGTCATATAGTCAGCGGATGGAATTGTAATGGTGGTGGGTGGCTGGTGTTCTTCGTGGCTATTGGTTGTTGGCATGGTGGCAGGTTAGTGAGTCATAATTGCTTGACATGTTGGCTAATGTGCGGTTGATCAATAGTTAATGGCTTTCTACGGGTAAAATGTGTGATGAGGGTAACGGGGGCCTGACAGTGTGTGTGTGCGGGTGGGTGGGTGGGGCTATGTCGCTTTGTGGCTCTGTGTGTGTGTGGTCGATGTGGGATGTGGGGTCGGGTCAGGGGATGACGGTGGGAGAAGTATTAGGTTTCAACTTGTCATAGTCCTAATACATGGGTTCATCAAGGTGAATGACGATGGGTTACACCACTTCTAGTCCAACATAGCCTCAAACTTTACAGAGCCCCACTTTTTAATCTCTAGCTTTTGTAAGGATAATCCATTGATTTGTGCATTAATCGCTATACATACATATATACAAGTGTAGATAAAGAAAGTTCTAAGTGCATAGAAAACCAAATAGATAGAGAGGGAGAGAGAGGAGAAAAAATCCGTGAGATTTAGGTGTGGATGCATGGCACGGGAAAAATTTCTTCTCTTTACTATGTGTTGAGAATTGCTATTGGTTTTTTTACTTTTGCATATTGTTCTCTCTCTCTCTCTCTCTCTCTCTGTTCATAATTTCATGAGGAAGTGCGGTCGTCAAGATTGTTTATTTGACTTGTACGGTGATTTCGATATGATTTGTAGCGAAGTGGATGGTTTAGGAAGTAGCTCACAAAGTCCAATTCAAATCGATATTACTCATGGTGCTCATAATCAGATGGCATTAATAAGAGACAAAATTGCTCAGAGGCTTTGGTAGAACTATCGTCATTGCTTTTTGTGATTGGTGTAACTTTTTTCATTGTAGAACAATAAATGTTTGATGGTTTTCTAAAATAAAGGACGATACAGGCATAAATTTGCTCTTCTTATCTGGATTTGGTCATAGTGCTTATGGTTAGTATTTTTTTTTCTGGCTCTTGTTAGTAGTAAGTTATAAAAGATGAGGAAAAAAAAAACACGAATAACCTATCCAACCGCACATTGTTCTTTAATCTCTATTCTTTTTGTTTTCTAGGATCAATTTGACGATCCAAATGCATTTTGTTCTTTTTATAACCTTCAGATGGGTCATGTATCGTATTCTGGTGCTTATGAGAAAAAAAGAAACAAGTGCAAAGAACGTTGCCAAACGAGGTAAGCCACTGCCTTGTGCATTTTGCCAAGAAGAATATTACTCAAAGACCAAATCACCATCGCCCCATTGCTAAGTTCTTTTTTTCTCATATTGACACCTAGATAGAAATACCCATCACTTGCTTGTTGATTCACCTGTATGCGTGCATAGATAGGCATAGCATATGCTTATATGCGTGTGAGCAAAACCGGAGGGAGAGAAAGATAATTGGTGAAGAAGAAACAAACAAGAATGCAAAGAGAATAAAGCTTGGAAGGAGGTCTCTTATTGATGAAAACGTAAGTTTATCTGTTTCTTAAAGGCAATAAGGGTAGATCATAACAAAATATAGTTGTAACCTAATTTAAGGGACTATACTGCAATCAAAGATCTAATCTCATGCATCTTAGTGAATTTTTCCAAAACTCATGTATTTCAGTGTAATAACCTTAAACCCCACGTAGGCTGAGTGTCAATTAACACTTTAAAACATTACTATTAGGTTAGACTTCATTTAGTAAGTATTCTGGTTATACACATGCATAACTGATGGTTATGCCTAACTACCCTTGAACGAATGAGAACATTAGAAGCATTCAAGTTTACTTGAGTTTAGGCTTGGAGTAATTTGGTAGGATATGAATAGAGCTGGAAGTCAAAGACTGTATGATAAAGCTCAACTCAATATGAGTAGCTCCAGACACATCCTTGTGTAAAAATTCTTCCGCCGAGGGATCATTCTTCATGGATTCTATTAGATAGACAACATCAATTGCAAATGGGAAACAAGAAATTTTATTACGCCTCGCTGATGGATTTGACCTCGATGGTAGGTATGATAAGAGTAAGCTATGTTGAATCATTATGCAGTTGGGCTCAGCAGAATGACTGTCTTTTTTTTAGAGAAGAAAGAAAAGAAAGTATCAAAAGGATTTAGAAGGTGAATATAGATGTTACAACCTGGTCCACTACCCCACCCAGAGCAGTGCCTCTCTGAAAAAGGCTAGCTGAAGTTAGTACTTATGAGTTCATTAGCACGGACTTATAACGCCAATCCCATACTATCCCACCCCCGATGTGGGATATCTCAATCTCATTCCCTTATGCCTTAGTGCCCTTGCTAGGGATTAATCATAGATAACCAACAATCTTCATGTCCAACCTATGCGGTATGTAGCCAGCTCATCCTTTCGGTCCCTAACCGACCTCTCGATGTAGGATCTCACGAGGCTTGCCTTCGTTTGCCCAAACCATTGGTAACCCTACTAGGTAGCCTAGATCGAGTTTCGGGAGTCGGCTCTAATGTCATATTTAATGACTTGGTTCGCGGACCCACCACAAGGCAATGCCTCCTTAGAAGGAATAGCCAAAGTAGGTGTTTTTGAGTTCATGGACAAGGTCTTCTAAGGCCAATATCTTATCGTCCCATATCCTATATGTCGCGTCAAGTAGAAGTTGCTGACAAAATTTTTTGTTACTGGTTGATAACATGTGGCTGGTGGCATAGCATCATAACCGGTGGTACTCACCTCAACATATAGTTTTTTTTTGGTAATACCTCAACATATAGTTGATATATAGCTAATTCATCAAAATCAAACAACTTTGAATCCTTAACCCTAAGACTTCGAGGTTAGCCAAAATTAGGCACACGGCTCAAAGGAAGAATTCAACATGAAGGAGAATCAAGTAGTATTGCAGCTTTCTTTTTCTTAGAGTCTTTATTTATTTGCATAATAGGGCTGACACTATGAATTGCGGATAAACCAACTTATATATTATAAAAAATTATGATGTAAAATCCGATAAGGAAGAAAGACGTGAGGCTAAGAACTTATAGCATTTTACTTATTTCTTCGAACCAATGTCATGCGATCAAACTTATTTTAAAGATTCCACAACAACTACCACTGAGGATTTTGGGACTGAAGCCAAGGTTGGTTCCCATTGTGGATCTCTTTTCGGAGCAAACATGGCCTATAAAGAAGGTTTTGTTAAAGCCATCAGGTCTTGTGTAAGTATCTCAAACACTCCTAGAAACAAACTCTTATGCTTGCCCAATTGAGATATATATATTGGGCATGCAGGAAGTGGCATAATACTTTACTTGTCTATAAGGGCCAAAACAAACTCTTTGCGATTTTTAAGAATAGCGCCCCAAATTGTACAACTGGTGACATGGGCATCCTCACACCATCTCGATACCTAGAAGAAATCTTAATGATGCCCAGAAAACCAAACGTTAAAGTTCCCAGAATAAATACCCTATAGTTAATTAGAGAAAATGACGAAGATTTGGCTACGTCGTTAAGATTAAAGGGCAGCTTCAAGAGGGGTAAGCATCATACTCAAGCTAACAAGGGACTTGGTTGTTGACCTATGGGTCTAGATTCTTTATTTTGATGATTCAAGATTACTACTTTGAAATTAATCTAACTTTGTTTTAAGTATGATTTCAGGACAAATCATAGCATGGACAAATCTTTGGACGAAGACTACATTTCTTTCTATTCTTTGTAAAATCTTAAACTATGCTTTCTTAAAGATCTAACAAAAATCGAAAAGAGCCAAAATCATGAAACAACGTGTCTTTTATTCGAATGAAATCAATTCATTCGAGAATCCTTCAGACTTCGTTTTTGGGTTAAGAAAAATTCTTTCATTCAATCAATTCCATCAAAAAACCATCTTTGGATCCAAAATGTTTTTATTTGAAAAGATAACTTTTCATTCAAAAAGATGGCTTTTTTTCGAAAGAATATTCTTGTATTCAAATGTTTGCATCAGAAACTTTAGTTTTACTCGAAAGATATTTTCATTCAAAAGTTTCTCAAAATTGATTCAACTGATTCCAGTAGAATTTGATTTTTGGTTCAAAAGTATTTTGATTTGAAAGTTAGAGTTTTCATTTGAAGCATATGATTTTTATTTGTATTGAATCCTTCATTGGCCCAAAGTTACTTCTGCTCTTCAATTTCATCCGAATGAATCTAGTATTTATTCGACTGAATTATTCAGATGTAACCTTAACCTTTGTTGAGTGAAATTCCTTTGAACGATTTTAAATATTCATTTGAATTATGTCTTCTAAAATATTCTTTGTCTTATCCCTTTAAATGTTCTTCAACGGTCATATTCTTTAAAGTATCAAGTATAAAAGAGACCCTTAGAGAGTTTATAACTAACTTTTTCTTATCTCTGAAAATCTCTCTGAAAAGCTCTCTCAACATCTTTATATATCTTAACACAATTCTTCAAGTGAGTTCTTTGTTTAAGATCTGGTCAAACAAGTTTCTTGGTTAAGTCCTTTAAGATACAGATCTTTTCACTTAAGAAAGCTTAACTTATATATTTTCATTGAATATCTACTATTCAAGGAGTGTGAATTGTAATTCAGTTGTAAAACATCATTCCACTTGTAATTATTGAAAACCTGGAAGACGTTTCCGAACTGTACTAAGGTTTGAGTAGCACACGAAGCTTGCTGTTTAATGGAAGTCTCGAGTAGGTCTCCTTTGTGTGGAGTGCTTGAGGATTGGACGTAGGCAAGTGGATCGAATTAGTATAAATCTTTGTGTCAATTTGTGATTGCTGTTATCTTGTTAGCTAAATTTTAAATTTCTGCTTTAATATGTAAACACCTATTCACCCCTAGGTGTATTTAGGGACCTACATCGGTTTGATCTCTAGGTGCCCAGTTCAGCTCTTTATTAAAACTCAGAGACATTAGGGAGTATTAATTGCCTCTCCTGATATGTCACTGGTGGAAACTCCCCATATGTCAATTGGTGGAAATTCCCCATTTAAGACTTTCTCCAAAACTTCCACTCATGCAATGTTGAGTTACCTAAGACATCTATGTATATGAGATACATCTTTCCATGTCTTCTTATCTTTGACGTTCTATTATGAAGATTGTACATGATGATGATGTTAAAAATATAGCCTAGATTTGCTACATTAACTTTACATAACAATTAATCATAAAGTAAGTCTATAGCATGTAATGCCTAACCATGAAAAATTATCAAAGCACATGACTAAACCTGTAAAATAAGCATATTAGTAGCAAACAAACGCATACATAGACAAACTGTAAAGTATTTTAACTAGCATGCAATTTGAAGCTATAGAGAATTAAAAGTAAATTTGCGTTGGCCTATGAGAGTTGCGACAAAAATACTATCCTAAAGGCTTTATTGTCACCATACGCATAGGTTGCAACGAACCATAAACCCTCTAAGATAAAACCAAGGCTCGCAGCATTGCCTTCTCTATGTGTGCATCCACATGGAGACTTACGAACTGCCCAATCAAGTTGCCGAAAACCAAAATTATTAGAGAATGAAAGGAGTATATATTAGTATCAAACATATGTTTTCTGTGTGTGTTCTCCACGCTAGGGGTGGTCTGCTTTTATAGTAGAAGGAAGACTAGGGTTACACATACATTAAATAATAACAGTAAAAAATATTAAGAATAAAATTAAGACAAGGTTTAATATGATATGTTAAAGTAACAGTATTAAATAAAGAAAATAAAGTAAAGTTATAAAGCTTTACTAAAAGAATTTGTAAATGAAATTCAAGACAAATTCAAAAATTCCCAACGGGTTTAAACCTATGTTTAGTGTTGAGAATTTCTGTTTGAGGGAGCTATAATTTTTGTTGAGAATTAGTCACATGTGTAGTATTGATATAGGGCTTGGTCCATAGTGTGTAGCGCTATTAAAGGTCTTGCGCTCTTACCTTGATTCTCATAAGAGTCTGATGCCAAGGAAAGTGGGTTCGCAGTCGACGTGGAGGTGCCACAAGGAATGCAGTCCGAGTCAGATGCCAAGTGTGATGATGTGGGACACAGCAAGCGCGGAGCAAGGGCAGAGACCAAGGGCTTCCCAAATAGAGCCTGAGGGTGGTAGTGCTGCGAGGGCGATGGCACAGGGTGAATACACGACGACAGTCACAGTCCAATGCTTAGGTCCAGAGTCAGGGTCTTGTATGTTTCCCTCTTTAGGATTCTAGAGTGAGAAAGTGAAAGTGTTCTGAAAATGTCCAACCTTCTGAATGAATTCTCAAGACCCCTATTTATAGAGGTTGAGATGATGACGTCATCACATGACACGTGGCGTTTCCCAGGAGTGACACGGCACCTAGGGGTCCACAGCTGCCGGTGCTCCACGGACTGTCGAATCTCATATTCACCCGGCCTGCCCCACACAACGCTGCTCTGTCTGTCTGGAAAGACTGGCTCCCACAACGTTTGTGTGCCCGGAGAACCCCCTTGATCTAGCCTCCAATCCAAGCCTTTGTAGAGTCCCACAAGCCTGGCAGTGGTGGGGAAGACCCAACGCCCAACTGCCAGGCGGACTAGGCGCGATGCCATCCAAAGACCTGCTCCCATCTCAGAGTGACCCGGGGGTCATAGTCCATAGGGTGCTGACGCGAGCCCCCAGTGCCGGAGCACGTAGGCCAGTCACGAAGACACCCTGACAGAGATAGTGTCCCGAAGGAGTTGCTTATCCCGCTGCTGCGAAGGGTCCTCATGCTGGAGCACTACAAACGGAGCCCCCCGAAATGAAGATGGTGATAGCTTTATGATAACGAGCCTATCTCACTGCGAGGGGTCCTCGTGCCGGAGCACTAAGAGCGGAGCCCCCCCCGAATGAAGACGGCGATGGCTTTGAGGTTGTGAGCCCATCCCGTAGCGGTGATGACTATAAGGTTATGAGTCCATCCCGCTGGTGATTGTGCCGGCGATGGCTTTAAGGTTGTGAGCCCATCCCGCTGTGATTGTGTCGGCGATGCCTTTAAGGTTGTGAGCCCATCCCGCAGTTGATTGTGCCGGCGATGGCTTTAAAGTTGTGAGCCCATCCCGCAGTTGTTTGTGCCAGCGATGGCTTTAAGGTTGTGAGCCCATCCCGCAGTTGATTGTGCCGGCGATGGCTTTAAGGTTGTGAGCCTATCCCGTTGTGAGGGGTCCTCACACTGGAGCACTACGAACGAAGCCCCCCGAAAGCATGCAACATGATTGTGGCGTATGGGCGCGATGCCGACGGGATTAGACAATACGTGGTGCCGTGGGCACATGTCATGGAAGTGGCGCACAGGCGCGGTGATGAACGTCGCGAAGACAATACCTGGCGCCGGGGCACATGTCGTGAGAATGGCTCAAGTGCGCAGGCGACAAACGTCGCGGGGATATACTTGGTCCCGAGGGCACGTGTCATGGAAGTGGCATATGGGCGCGGCGACGAACGTCACGGAGATATACTTGGTGCCGGGGCACATGTTATGGGAATGGCGCATGGGCACGACGATGAACGTCGTGTAGCAATACTTGATGTCGGGGTCATGTATCATAAGAATGGCGCACGGGCGCAGTGACGAACGTCACGGAGACGGCGCAAGAGTACGCGTCAAATGTCCTGAAGATAGGATTTGAGCTGAGTGTACCTGTTATAACAAGATGATGAATGCAACATGTAGTAATGACAAAGTCGTGAGTGATGGTATGCGATCGTCGGCGATGGGTCATGCGGTGGTAGTGCGTGACTTTGGGCGATGGGCATCGCGGGAGCGGTATGCGGTCACGGACTATGGACGTCACGAGGTTGATGCACGACGGGCATTGCGAGGTTGATGCACAGCGGACGTCGCGAGGTTGATGCACAGCAGACGTCGTGAGGTTGATGCACAGTGGACGTCGCGAGGTTGATGTACGAACGTCCGTCACGAGGTTGATGCACGATGGACGTCGCGAGGTTGATGTACGAACGTCCGTCACGAGGTTGATGCACGATGGACGTCGCGAGGTTGATGCACGACGGACGTCGTGAGGTTGAGGCACGACGGACGTCACGAGGTTGAGGCACGTACGTTGCGAGGTTGATGCACGACGGACATCATGAGGTTGATGCACTACGAACGTCGTGAGGTTGATGGACAACGGACGTCGCGAGGTTGAAGCACGACGGACTTCATGAGGTAGATGCCCGAACGTTCGTAAACATCGCGGAGGTGTAAAGATTTGAGATAACAAGTGCGTGGGGGAGGGGAGGCCATAGGCCAAGAATTGGGGGAAGGACAAGGCCACTACCCCTGGGGAGGCCGAGGCCGACCCTAGGGAGTGGCCAAGGCCAATGGCCAACTCTCATGAAGGGAGGCCAAGGCCACTCCCCCTTTGGTGAACTTCGGGCGCCGACGGTAGGTGTTTTGATGAGCAATGATGAATCCGAAAGTTGCATTATGACAAGTGTGTCAATGCAAGTCGTATCTACATGACAATCAAGATTTCAAAATCATGTACGAAGCGTATGAAGCAAAAAAGTGCAAAAAGGAGTATGCGCAAAGGGGGGAACCACCGGGGGAAAGTGGCCAAGGCCAACCCCTCCTGGAGGCCGAGGCCGACCCCTTAGGCCTGGGGAAGGCCGAGGCCGACCCTTAGGGTTGGGGAAGGCCGAGGCCGACCCCCTGGGGTTGGCCAAGGCCAAATGGCCAACTTCCATTTTTGGAGCCCAAGGCCACTTCCCCTTTTGGCCAACTTCGGGCGCGCCGACGGTAGGTGTTTTGATGAGCGATGACAAATTTGGAAGTTGTGTCGTGACGAGGGTGTTGTCAAGAATTGTACCCACATGACGAACAAAGCACTGAAGTCACATAAAGAGCGTACGGAGCAAACAAAGTGTGAAAGGGGCTTTGCACAAAAAGTGAAGAATCAGGGGGGGGGGTGGAAGGCCAAGGCCAACCCCCCATGGGAGGCCAAGGCTGACCCCCATGGGGATGGCCAAGGCCTTTTCCCCTTGACCTCGTCATTTTGGTTGCATCATCGGTCGACATTTTTAATGAAAAAGGTGTTCGGGTGTGGTCTTGGTGCGATGGTCATGCTACTGTGAGTGACTTCAACGTGAAATAATTTGTGACTAAGTCGTGCACGAAGCGTGCGAAGAGAAAAATGCACGTGACTTGGGTGCCTGCACTTTGACTGGGTCAAAGCATTGAAGAGTTGATCGTTGAATGTGTCGACGTGTCGCGCAAGATGGGACACTAGTGGTCCCTTAGGTACAACCATAATGGGTTGGGAATAGAGTCCTTAGGGATCAGCCCACTTCCCACCGTCACAGCCTTATGACTACTCTCATTTAGGTGAGTTCTTCAAGGGTGCATGTGATTGTACCTTGCGAAAATATTTGCCTCGGGCTCATTCAGGGCAAAAGCCTTCCTTAACATCACATGAAGTAGCACTATCACCATAGGAATAGGGAGGAGACCCTCTCCTGAAAAATTAGTGATATCGTTATGAGGAGACCCTCTCCTCTAAAATTGTTCCTACCCATTGAACCTTCTTCATGGGATCTCTAATCATAAAGGTTGGGTTATCCCCACAGGTGATACCCTGTAGGCTTAAGCCCCATCCCCATCGATGAGTCAAATACACCCTTCTTGGGTAGAAGTTTAGTTAACTTATCAGCCAAATTTTTTTTAGATCTCATAAAATTAAGAAAGATCAATTTTTATTTACTAGTCTTTTGACTGACTTGTACCTTACTTGTACAAACCTGTTCATCTTTTTGTTTGAGTGAGACTGTCTACTAAGGTCTATAACAACTTTGCTATCACAATGCACATATAAAGCTGGTAAAGGCTTATCCACTAAAGGTATGTTTAGCAAAAGGTTTCTTAACCATTTAATTAACCTATGCGCAGGCTGTATTTAAAGCGATCAACTCAGACTCCATAATACTTGATGGTTGTACGCTTCTTAAATTCCTAAGATATAGATCCTCCTCTTAATGTAAAGCATGACTAGTAGTAGATTTGATCTCTAAATTATCGATATCGAATTAGCATTAATATACACTTCTACCATATTTTGGAACCCCTGATAGTACAACGAATACTCTAATGTCCCTTTCAGATACGTAAGTACTCTCTAAAGCATTTCAATATTCCTTTTTAGGATATTGGGTATATTGACCAAGTCTTCCAACATCATATGCTATATCACTAGTAAGGATCCTATGATGTGAGAATACTTCAATTATGATGTCGGTTCTCCCAAATTCTTCTTTAAAGCTATACTCGAGTAATACTAAGTCTGTACTAGATTAATATCGTAATATCCAAATTTATTCAACTATTTTCTACGGCACTAGATTGAGTCAATAAGATCCCTTCATGAGTTTTCTCTAACGTCATTTCTAAAACTATATGAGCTTCTACGAAATCTTTCATATCAAATTTCCTAGATAAATAGGTCTTCACAATCTTAACAACATCTAGATTAGTCCCAAAGATCAGTATATCATCCACATATAATCATAATATGACGTGCTCACTATTATCCTCTTTATAATATAGACATAGATCATGATCATTAATCTTATTTCCATGACCTAAGATAACTTCATCAAACTTTTCATGTTATTGCTTAGGGGTTTGTTTAAAACTATAGTGTGATTTCATTAACTTGTACACTTTATTTTCCTGTCCGTTGACCTTAAAACCTTTAGGTTGTTCCACATAAAATTCTTTATCTAAGTCTCCATTTAGGAAAGCGGTCTCAACATCTAATTAATGTATGACTAGGTTGTGTTTAGATGCTAGTGTCAATAGGGTTCTTATGGTGGTTATTCTAACTACAGGAGAATATGTGTCAAAATAATCTATCTCTTGTTTTTGTGTGAACCCCTTAGCTACTAGCCTAGCTCTATACTATTCTATGCTCCCATCAGGTTTCGTTTTGTTTTAAACACACATTTGCAGCCTATAGGTTTATTTCCAGAAGTTAGATCGTATAATACCCACTTATTATTTTGGATGATTGAATGATACTCATCATTAATTGCTTATTTCCAAAATGGTGAATCTATGGATGACATAGTTTCTTGGTAAGTCTTGAGTTCCAATGGTAAGTCTTGAGTTCCAATTCAACTAAAGTTCTTTTCTGCTTCCTCCTAGATTCAATAGGAGACTCAAGATCAACTTCTATGGTTGTGCTACTAGGAGGTGCCTTACACTTACTTTGATTAGAGAACTAGAAGGTTGGTTAGATACCCTAGTCTTAAACGGAAATATATCTTCAAAATATGTAGCATCTCTTGCTTCTACGATAGAGTTACCTGAAATTTCACTAATTCTAGAATCAACAACCAAAAATTTATTTGGCTACTATTTTGATGCATGTTTGATAAATATGGCATCTATTGTTTTAGGCCCTATTTTCTTTCTCTTAGTTTCGGGTATGGCTACCTTAGCTAGGCACCCCCACAAATTTAAATATTTAAATTTGGAGATTTCTTTTCCCCAAGCTCATATGGAGTCTTGTCATGATCCTTAACGATCACTCTATTTAGTATAAAACAAGATGACAAGACGGCTTTCCCCCGCAAGCTCTAACAATATTCGATTTTTCCTCTCAGCTACACCACTTGATTTCATAAGGGGGTGTTAATTCAGGTATTATCTCACTGTCTTCACAAAAGTTCTTAATTCCATTCCATGTGTACTCCCCACCTCTATCAGACCTCGGGTCCTTTATTTTCTTTTCTAGTTGGTTTTCAACTTCATTCTTATATGCCTTAAACTTACAACAAACTTAATCCTTGGTCTTGATTAAATAATTATAACAGTATATTGAAATATCATCTATAAAGGTCATACAATATTTATTGCCTGCTCTAGTGGGAGTTCAGTTTGAGTCACATACATCACTATGTATAAGTTCTAAAAGGCTTGTATTTCTATGGGATGATTTGTGAGATTTTCTAGGTTGCTTTGCTTCTACACAAATTTTACACTTACGTTTAGTATCTACATTTGCTTATGGATTTAAGCTTAAAACCATCAACCCCTTAGCCTTCCCATAACTTACATGTCCTAATATCTTTCATGCCATATCTCACTAGATTCAACATGTAAAACTAAAGAAGAACTTTCATTTGAATAAATGAAGATGCTTAGTTTAAACAATCCATCACAAGCATAACTTTTTCAAACACATTATTCCTAGTTATTACAACTTTATTAGGATTCATTACAACTTTGTATCCTTGTTGGATTGATTAAGGATGAACTATTATTCAAATTTCTTCTGACTTAAGAAACATGCCGCACTTTGTGAAGCATTAACGTTTTCCTCACTGTCATTTTTAAATCATTTTCTAGTGTTACACTTCCTCCACGTAACTTCTGATAAGTTTTAAGTAGTCTATGATCAAAATAAACATGTATATTAGCACCTGAATCTAACCACTAATCATTACTTTGATAAGGATAATTCATTAAGCAAGGATTGTGATCAAACCTAATAAGAGGTTCATCATCTAACAACATGTTGACTTAATCTCCTTGGTTTCTACAATTTGGCTTGTAATCCTCAACCTTTTGTAACCTCCTCAATGACCCTTAAATGGTCTTGAAACTCATGAATTTGATCGTTAATTGTTTTTCACTCGACCATAATAAACTTGTTAAACATAGACACATTAAAACGTGTATACCGGCATCATCAATGCCATATTCATAAGAGATTCCAAAATTCTTTAACACTTTTTATAGCATGATAGACATCATAAAGACGATCAGAAAGGGCACCTAGGATTCTATTATGTAGACCTGGCAAACGGGTAAACCCACTGGGTACAGGTAAAATCCGACCTGGTACGGGTAAAACCAATTCGAGTAATTTTTACCTGATTTTTTTTGGGTGGAGTTTTTTAGTGCCTGTACCCAACCCTGGCTGGTTGGGTACCCACTAGCAAATTGTTAAATTTTTTATTAGTGGGCTATTTTTTTGGACCATTCTTTTCCTTCTTTTTTACTACTACAACAATCACTTTCTAATTTAATTTCTACTATTATCACTTGGGTAGTTATCTCAATTCTCAAATCCAACCCAATCATCTTAACTTCAAGTCTCTGAATACAATAAGCATAGTATCTTAACTTAAATACCAGAAAATCACCTTTAAAATAATTCTTTAGTCTGAAGTAGTAAAATACTTAAATACATACAAAAAACAAAAACATATAAAACAAGCAGATCTAGAATAAGCAGATCTAGAAAAAATATTATATCATAAAAATAATAATACTTGCTAGCATAAAAAAGTGTAACAAAGCTATCGATCGGAGACCACAATCGAAGCTCACTTTGGTCTTTGCTATAATTTCTGTACTATTTCTCTATCCTGATTAGAGACGGTGTTGACGAAACTGTGGGGCGGAGCAGTGGCTAATCCATGGTGGATCTGATTGGAAATATTAGAGGAGGAACTGTGACGGATTTGGTTGCGGAGCGTGAGATGGACGATGGGACGCCATGCGTTGATGTGGAGTAGTTGGCCGTTGATGGATCTGACTAGTGGGCTAAAGAGAGCGACGTTGCGAGATAGAGCGATGTCATATATATATATATATATATATATATATATATATATATATCCCTGTCTACCGGTGGAGAAATAACAATTTCTCCACCAAACCGCTACAAAGAGTAGCGGTTGCAATTATTCTTCACAAAACCAACCGCAACAAAGTGTTGCGGTTGGAATAATTGAGGGAAATGCCCAACCGCAACTAAGAGTTGCGGTTGGCATGATTTGTTTCAAAAGCCAACCGCAACAAAGAGTTGCGGTTGCGCCCCCTCCCCCATGGACCCCTTCCCCCCGTCCCCCTTTCCCCATGGCCCCCCTTCCCCCGTCCTCCCCCCTATGCCCAACCGCAACAAAGAGTTGCGGTTGGTCCCCCTTCCCCCGCCACGTGGTGTCCCCCTTCCCCGCCACATGGCCTTTCCCCATGGCCCCCCTTCTCTCGTCCTCCCCTCCCCCGCCACGTGGCCTTCCCCTTCCCCCATGGCCCCCCCATGCTCAACGGCAACAAAGAGTTGCGGTTGGCCCCCTTCCCCCCGGCCACGTGGCCCAGTCCCCCTCCCCCGCCACGTGGCCCGTCCCCCTCCCCCCTCCATGCCCAACCACAACACTTTGTTGCGGTTGGCTTACCAACTGCAACAAAGAGTTGCGGTCCCCCTTCCCCCCCCACGTGGTCTCGCCCCCCTACCCCCCGTGATGGCCCCCTTTCCCCCCACATGGTGTCCCCCCTGTGATGGCCCCCCTTCCCCCCGTGATGCCCCCTTCCCCATGGCCCCCCCTTCCCCCTCAGTGATGCCACGTGGTGTCCTTCCCCCCTCACTCACGGATTTTTTTTCTGTCTTCTTTCTTCTCTCTCCTTCACTTTTTTCTCTTTATAATCCCTCCTCCCCGAACCCTTTCTTCCACTCTCCATACCAACTATCTTCATACTCCATATCTCACCTACATAGTCTCCACAACAATACAAACAAAAAAATTTTACGCTAGAAGATCGGTGGATTTTTCTTTAAATATATCAAGTCAAAACAAGTAAGTATTTTGAATTTTCTTATAATTAAATGTTAATTTCAAAGTTCAAAAATAGTCATTGTACAGATCAATCGGAGATCGGATGAGTGGTATTACATTTATAGATTCCAAAATAGTGATTTTTTAGGGCGTCTAAATTAAGATTTTTCACGAATTTATAAAAAAATAGCTAGAGCTAGATTTTGCCAAAGTCCAAAAAAGAGACACTAGTTTTTTTTAAAAGATCTATATCAGGGAACAATTTCAGATTTTTTCAAAGACTGAAAAAGGGTTAACTGATATGGGGAACCTTGTAACTTTGTAGTGTAATTTAAAATATCAAGCCAGCGCGATTTCGTGCAAAACTTTTATGAGAACCCTAGGATGTTGGGAAGTTCCATCCCCCAGGAATTCGGGCCATTCCGAAGTCGTTAGCTATTTTTTTGGCCGAACGGGCTTTTAAGCGCTCGATCCGGACACCGATTCGGGATTTTTGAGCGAAAAGTCCGTAGAATGCTCTTTAGATCAAGAATGAATTCGGGAAGCTTAAAATAGCATTTCAAAGCACTTTTGAGATTTTTCTGACGCCAGGGGCATTCTGGTAATTTGCCACCCCGAGAGGGATATTTTGGTAATTTTACGGTGTTAATTTTTCAAAGGACTTTTTAGTCCAGAAATGTAAGTAAAACACCGGAAAGGTTGTTTTGAAACTGGTTTGGGGCGTTAGTGTGATAATGAACCCCCGGGGGCATTTCAGTAATTTACCGCTCATCGGGGGTATTTTGGTAATTGAACGTTGTAACACAACTGGAGGAAATAATCTTTATGTAAGACACCCGAAAAGTTATTTTAAAGTTGTTCTGAGATGTTTGTTGGGTCGATGACTGCCAGGGGATATTTTGCATAAGTTGGGGGTGTTTTGGTAACTCATCCCCTTTAAAATTTGATAAAGGAAATATTTGGTATATAATTGATGTAATACATTTAAAAAGTGGTTTTAAAGTGGTGTTGAGGTGTTGGGGCTGTAGCGGCCATCAGGGGGTATATTGCTAAATAACCACGTTGGCGTTAAATTTTAGGGAACTAGCGTAATTAAGCGTTCGGAGTAGTGAGAAGTTAGGAATTGTTTTAATACATTGAAATAATGAGATAATGACTATTGCTAATGCGTTGGTAAGCTAGGTTAAAGATCCATTTATAGTTTTGGAATGTAAATATTATGGATGCTAAGTTGGTTTACGATTATATTTTGTTCTTAGATATATGGATTTCAATGCCGGACCTCATGATACATCAATCCTATACGATGACGATGACCACGTCGCGAGGCACGTATTTGACGGTGTCGATAGGGGTGTTTTGGAAACAATTCAAAGCACAAGTCACCACGATGAGTGGGTACTAAACGAGGAACAAATACAACTATTACACCGTAAAAATTTATCTATGTTCACCGATCCCGGGATTTGGTCTCGACACGACGATTGCCTTATATCCGCTCTAGTTGAACGATGGAGGAGCGAGACGAACTCATTTCACTTCCGGTTTGGTGAAATGACTATTACATTAGAGGACGTCGGATTTATACTTGGAATCCCATGTCACGGAAAACCCATTACTTCGAGCAAAACGTCTGCATCCATAGCGAAGATGGCTAGGCAGTATTTCCCGGGAATTCCGAGGGAAGCTCTTACAACGAACGGCATCAAACTTAAATGGCTGAGAGAGCAGTATGGCGTGCTACCGGATGAATACACTCCTCACAATTTCGTGACGTATACGAAAGCATTCCTTTTGTATATTATTGGAGCCATATTACTTCCGACGCATTCGAAAAACACAGTGCATCCGAAGTATATGGTGTTCTTGGAGGATCTTGAGGAGGTATACTCGTATTCGTGGGGTTCAGCTGTCCTTGCGCACCTATATCGAGCACTGCACAAAGCTACGAGAAAGAGTGCCAAGTCCATTGCCGCCTGCCTCACTCTATTACAGGTTTGAGCATTTATTTTCTTGGTTGACGTGTCAATATATTCGTGCATTAATGTGCTAATTCCAGATAATGTTTGCATTCACAGGTTTGGTCTTACGAGAGGCTACCCACGGGTCGTCCACAACCGTGAGAATATTCCGATGAGACGTGGCCTAGGGTGTGGGCCTGGGGGCCTATGACCAACCGGAGGAGATGGGTAGACCCACACCACCATCTAAAGTTCTATCGGGGGGAACTAGAGATACTCAATGCATCCCAGGTGACGTGGCAGCCATATAGCAAGGTGATGCATCGGTTGGATGAGTGGTGTTGGCAACTTCCGGTGTCGTACGTGCTGGCAGGTTTGGTTCGGGTGCCGCTTATTCACTTCGAAGTATGTGAGTTTCAGATGCCCGATCGAGCTATGAGGCAAGCTGGCTGTCTACAAGGGATACCAAAACCCGCTGTAGACATGCGGCCATACAGGAGTGGTCGAGGGCCGAACTTCGAGGTGCCTGATGCCTTGAATTTGTTAAGTTCGAGGTGCAACAGTGGAATACTTGGCAAGAAATATATGATAGCCTTGTATCGCTGAAGGCCGACGGCATCAGCATTGAGGAGTACCTGCGATGGTTTCTCAAGGTGACGCGCACGAGGGTGAATCGCCCTTCCCAGGCGAGAAAGACATCGTATGCGCCACGTGAGATCTATGACCAGTTCTGGGCATTGAACATTGTAAGTCATGCTAGTGTTGTTTCAATTTTTATTTGCGCACCTTATCTACCATGCCTGAAATGATTAGCCATATTTGTATGCATGTTTTTTAGGTTGACCAGGGCACTGAGGTGTTCAAGCAGCTGGAGGGGTTTGACTGGTTTGTCGCGCAGGCTCCTGACAATCTCAAGAGGTCCATTGAGAGGTACAAGACTGAAGTTCAAAACTTTAGTCTTGCGTACCGGGGTTACCAAGGGGAGCTGTCAAGTCGCTTGTCTCCTGACGCGTACGACTATCAGCCCCAGAGTCAGGTGTGGGAGCCGTCTACTCGCTTTCCTCCTGACGTGTACGACTATCAGCCCCAGAGTCAGGTGTGGGAGCCGTCTACTCGCTTGCCTCCTGACGCGTACGACTCTCAGTCCCAGAGTCAGGTGTGGGAGCCGTCTTGTCACGACCCGAACCCACGGGTAAGCCCGTGTGCTAGGCACGTGACCGGCCGCAGGCCCATTCAAACACCTGCCAGGGCTCTGCCAGGCCTTACTACAATCTTGTGACTCCAAATTAATTCTAATTTATGGACTTCCAAAAATTCAAATAAAACTCTCATTACATGTCTTTAAAACTTATAAATAAAACTCGAGGAGACCTAAGCTCCTTGCATCAGTTCAAGCATAACATAAATTAACATAGACTATAATGTTCGAATAGTGGGCACTCATTATTCTAAAAGTTCTCTTCGGGCACTACTCCCCCGTGTGGCTCATACTGCTTTGCTTCCCTTAAGTCGTCACCTGAAAAATAAGGAATGAGCGAAAGCCCAGCAAATACACCAGCCATGTTCCTAAAATAGTTTTGAAGTTTCTAAAACATGCCATGGGTTTTCTTTCAACAAATCAAACATTCGATTATTGTCATTCGTAAAAACGTCCTTCATATACATATACACATAAACATGAAATTTCAAAAGAAAAGATTTTCAAATCTGAGTACAATCATCATTCATTCCATTCACATCAAACACAGATATTTCTTTTCGTAGGTATGCTGTGGTCAGCGTACGAGCCCCCCTGACTAGGGCCCGAAATCCCTCCTACACCCGGGATAAAATAATTATGTGGACGCAAGGGCGCACCACCAGCCACAGTACTGTGCATCAACGTATGAGCCCCGTTGACCAGGGCCCGAAATCCAACATTCCCCCGTTGGATATGGGGCACAGCAACCAAGACGAGTTTCATTACTCATTAACATGTACTCAACAAAATTTTATGACTCACACGACATTCCATGGCATTCTTTCAAATTACATTTCTCATCAAATACTTTAGAAATAAACATATGCAGAGTAAAACTTTAAACTTCAAATGATCAAATCATAAATACATATTATAGGTTTTGCAAATAAGCATACGGAGGAACATGACAGGGGTACTTACTTGTTGCTGACATATTTCCTCGATGCAAAATGTAGCGCGATGATCAGTTGTTACGTTTGACTAATAGCACCGTTAAGGCCATTCCTTTCATCTCAATAGCCGTACTTACCATACCACATATCCGTACAACTGAACTTTACCAATTGATTTTCACCCAAGTAACCCGTCACTTCCAAAATCGTCCAAGCACCTAATACTCACCCTTCACACTGGAAAACACACAACCAAGATAGGCACGTAACCGTACACTACCACACGACCACACTCTCACCACATAGTAGACGTACAACCATCGTACTGCTACTCACACATAAAATGGCTTTACGCACTACCGTGTTGCCTACACAACAACGTGCTCATTCACCTCACGCAACTGCAGAAATTACCCCACACCTACACAATATACACATCTGCTCAAACACACGCAACGTACACCCACCGGTGCACACGCACAATTATCCAGATACCACAATCACGCAGTCATACCCACTCCACCCACAACTACTCCATCCCAGTACAAACGCCACACCCATTGCAACCAATAGGTTCCCTCATCAATCAACAAGGTCATAGATTCTATCGACCGTAGCCGCAGGAGAAGAGTACCCGTTCTTTTTACCCATTATGAGATCGAATTACGGTACATTCGGCAAATCTGAGGGTGCCATGGAAACAAGTGGTTCTTTGCAGGTGCAGAAGTGCTCCGCGGCAGTTCTAATGACGGTGGCAAAGAATTGCTGTGGCAAAGAAGGGGTTGGTGATAGCCTGTGGCCTTGGGGCGATTGGTCACTTGCCAGATTCGTGAAGGCCACAACGGCCATTAGCATTGGATTTCGCCGCGGCAGCAATAACACGGTGGCATGGTGGTCGCAGAGGTGTTCTGTGGTGGTGGCAATGGCACGACGGTCACAGAGGCGTTGGGTGATGGCACTCGGTGAAGGGGCAGCTGGAGTTGCTCATCGGTGATGGGGCTGCTGTGATTTATAAGAGGCGTTGGCCAGCGATTGGGCTGCCAACCGGAGTTACTCATCAGAGACTGAATAGGTGGCCAGCGACAGCGATCGCACGGTGAGTTGGTGGTGGCAGTGACGCCTTTGGCTACGGCATGAAGGCGATGCATGGCTGGTAGTTGCCGTTTGGTGAGGGCGATGCACGGCTGGTAGTTGCCGTTAGGTGACGGCGATGCACAGCTGGTAGTTGCCGTTAGGTGACGGTCATTGACCAGTGGCCATCATTGCCTCGGTGTTTGACTAGTGGCTGTCCTTCGGCGTCGATCAAGAGTGTTGGCCGATTCGGAGTATCAATCAATGTGTGGCAAAATTGATGGAGGCGTCGGGCGATGGTGTTCGGTGGAGACGCTGGCCGGAGTTAATGGCCGATGGCCGAAGGCATCGCTGGCACGGTTGGGAGTGGCGTCGCCACTCTAGGGCCGGCTGTCTTCTCCCTTCTCTCTGCCCGTCTCTTTTTCTGTTCTCCATCCCTTTTTTTTTTGCATTTTTGTTTCATTTGTTCCCTTTTTTTTTTTCAGATTCCTTTAATTTGTTTTGCTTATAAAATTATATTGTTTTAATTGCTTCCAAAGTCTCTTCCATTATATCCCCAAATTTCTCTCTCTATCATTTCAAAATCTTTGCACTTCTTTCCAAAGTTATCTGTCTGCCATTTTAAAAATAACTAAACTGAGAGATCAAATCTTTATATAATAAACCCTAACTAATTATAACTTCTCCAGAGTGACCGGCTAAGCTTCACTTATTTCTCTAATGCACCCACTTTTTATTCTTAGCTACCGGCATTATAAATTGTCACTGATAACATTGCTCAAGTCAAACGTCGCTAAAAATGCAAAGGAACATTACTCATAGAAATTGTCACTAAATTAATAATGATCGGGTAAACCTAGGTTCGGGGTATTACACGTCTACTCGCTTGCCTCCTGACACGTATGACTCTCAGCTCCAGATTCAGGTTACCTAAGTAGGAATCCAGGCATCGCGCCCAAGCATCCGGTCGGATAAAGGACAACCGACGAAGCCATTGAGTCCGGCCAAAAGGGATTGGATCGACCGGCACTACTTTGGGCATGAGCCAATCGCTATAGCAGACTTTCCTGTTGCTTCATTTCTAGCTCACTCTGATCTAAGACTGTTGGCGCCAAACACAAATATTTCGAATTTTCTCATTGATGCATATATAGATCTGCTGCGTGTTAGAGAGCTAAATTATAACCCCTGCCAAACTTTGAAGCTCAACATGTATGCCTATTTTGTTATCCCCTTCATGGTGAATAGCATGAAGGAGTTCACAGAATGGAGGAGGAAGCGAGGGACAAGCAGGGGTGAATGGCGACCATCTACAAACGTGCTTTCCTACTTGAACGCAGACTATTAATGTCACGCAGCTGAGGCGAACATAATCATGCTACCTACTCTTCATGCAAGCCACTTCTTCCTATTAGTTCTCTTTCCAGAGAATAAAGTGGTCCACATATACGATAGCCTAAGGGAAGACGGACCTGGTCGGTAGCTGGCGCAGATGTACTCAACGTACATCAATGCGGTGGTTAGTTTATATCTTGACCTTCGCTCATAGTCTATTCTTCTTATTACATAGGCTTGATAACCTTTTTTATGAATTGGATGCAGACTACTATCATTCCACTAGCGTGTCGACATTTTAAGGGGGAAGCCATCACGAGCAAAATAATGATAGATCCTTGGACTGTCGTGATGATAGAAAACTGACCAAAGCAATATAACAGTCATGATTGCGGGATTTACGTCCTCAAGTACATGGACTACATAGCTCGCTCAGATGTGCTCGAATATGATACGTGGTCTCGAAACGATGCCTTGACGATTAGATATAGGATAGCTTGGGAGCTAAAAAAGGGTGTAGCTAGACGCCTTTCTTACCATTATCCTGAGATGTAGTAGGCGTTCGTATGTTTTATTATTACTATTGTTGGATTTTGGATATTAATGTTTGAAATTGAATTAGCCTTATTATTACTATTGTTCGATTGTGGACACTGGGCTAACTAGCGTGCCTAAGGTGCAATGAGAAAAAAAAAGTGACAAAAAAAAATTACGTAATTTTTCGGAAGTTATGAATTGGGCCCTAAAGTGTGCCCGAACAGGCCCTTCATAGGAGAACCCAAAAAATAATGTGTCTCATTTTTTCCTGAAATTGATACAAATGGGCTAACTAGCGTGCCTAAGGTGCAATGAGAAAAAAAAATTGACAAAAAAAATTACGTAATTTTTCGGAGCCTATGATTCCACAAACCAAATCACAAATTTATACATTATAAAAGTTCAATTTATACAACTGAAACATTAACCCTAACACTCATCATCATCATCGTCCTCCTCGACCATACTGCCAGGTTCGATACCTAACACTTTATAATGGTTTCTCTTGTCATGATCAGTCATCTTATTACACAACGCACACTTTCGTAATTTTTTTTGACCCGTTGCTTCTTCAATCGGATTCTTCATGCGTATTGCTCGTTTTCGCCCTTTTGTTTGAGAAATAATTGGATCAAAAATGTCGTCCTCCTCACCTTGCAGGCTAGTGCCGTCAATGACTGGCTGTGAAGCTCGATTGAATCTACCGGCTGGAGTCGTCCGACTAGTCGGAGTGTCCCGTCTTTCTGGTAATGCCATCCTAAACTGTGCAAGGTTAGCCTTATCCCGTGCGGCTGCTTCAACTTGATACCTGTACCCATCAAATGTTGACGCTGCATCCAATGATAAACCGTGCATGATGTTACAAAGGTGATTATATCGCAGCGTCTCAGATTGCTCGAAATCAACTGAAACATTGGGCACGTAAGGAATGTGACCGTGGACTCTATTGGCTTCCTTCGTCCACCGTTCCAAGATATACTGTGGAGGGATTTCACAAGCATTCTTGGCGCTAAAAACCCTCAACGCGTGTCGACAAAGTATACCTTTATGCTCAAACAGTTGACAGTTGCAATTAACCAACCCGGTGTCCATACAAACTGCTACGGTAAAATGTCTTCTGCTCCTCGGAGCCGACGAAGAGCACGGATTGGCGAAATTCGTCACATTTGTCAAAGCATAAACCTTGATCACTCTGGTGGAATACTCGTGCAACTTTGTCATGCTATATTGATTCGACTTTAGTAGTTCCTCTTGAAACTGTCTAAACATTTCCTTGGTATAGACTTGAGCCGCATGAGCCTCCAAAGGTGAAAAAACTACTATGGCTCTTTCTGTGTAAACTGTAGCCGCGTCGGCTTCTCTCTCAAGGAAAAATTGCTTGTCAAGGGCTTTCTGCATCTCTAGTACGAACTCTGTTATACTTGAAGAATGGCCTACGTACCCATCAAAGAATGCATTCATACCTTCGCTTCTCGAGGTCGTAGTCATTCCGGCTGCAAAAAACTTCTTGGTGTAGGCACCGACCCACTGTGTCTTGATCTCATACAACGATTGTAACCATTCATGATTGTGCAAATGGTAGTCATCCATTAACTTGGCCCACCTCTCCTCGAACACGTCTACCGTCAACGATTTCTTCACACATGTATTAAAGTCAGTCTTGAATGTCGGATGGTTTGCATATACATTGTGAAGCCGTTCGGGATATTTGTTGCTTATGTGCCATGTGCACAGGCCATGGTGAGTATCTGGAAGGACCTTAGCGATTGCATTTTTCATTGCCAGATCTTGGTCGGTGATGATGGTCTTTGGAGGAATATGATACATTGCTTTAAGCCACGTTTCAAATAACCACGTAAATGACTCCTCCGTCTCATCCCTAAGCAGGGCAAAGCCAAACAAGATTGACTGATAGTGGTGGTTCACCCCGGTGAACGGAGCAAAAGGCATAGAGTACTTATTTGTGCGGTATGTGGTGTCAAACGTCACAACATCCCCAAAATTTTGGTAAGCAGCTCTAGAACGGGCATCCGCCCAAAATATAGTACTAATGCGGTTCTCATCATCCAGTTGGAGACTATAGAAAAAGTCAGAATTCTCACTCTGAAGGTGCCTGAAGATATCAAGTGTAGCTTGAGAATCACTCTTACCGAAAGACTCTCTCCTCTGAGCACGAAGTTCATTTCGAAGGTCTACTTCGTTGAAACTCAACTTGTCAATCCCCCCAGCCTGGCTTGAGAAAACCCCCATCATTCTAGAAGGTGGAATTTTAGCCTCGGCCATTGTAAATATCAGTTGTCTGTGTGCCGCGCTTATTTCTCGGTGTTGATGAATTTGACCAATCTTACTAGGGGTCATCAACTGATGATTATGGCTCAACTCCACTCCCGTCACAACCCAATGGTTTTCATTTTTCTGGTGTACTGCATACACATGGGCCTTGCAGCCGGTACCCGAAAATGTGTCCCGTTTTCTTTGTCTTGATGGCCCTTCGTCACTGATCCGAACAACCGGGGTACATACGGTGCTCCTCTATGACACTCAAATAGTCTTCCACAAATTTGATCTGTATTCGCCCGTTTTCTAGTCGTCTTAGTTCTAATACCGAAACCTATCGTTTTCGAATATGCTCTATAGTATGCTTCAACTTCGTCCAGTGTTTGAAAAACTTGACCCAAGTAAGGTGGATCAGAATCTTCACAAAAAGTATTTCCTCCAGTTGCATCCATATTTATACTGAAATCTAAAAAATAAAAATTATATCATTCTCAACAAGTCATAGAATTAAATAAAATAAAAATAAAGATTATTTCCTCCAGTTGTGTTACAATGTTCAATTACCAAAATACCCCCGATGAGCGGCAAATTACCGAAATGCTCCCGGGGGTTCATTATCACCCTAACGCCCCAAACCAGCTTCAAAACAACCTTTCAGGTGTTTTACTTACATTTCTGGACTAAAAAGTCCTTTGAAAAACTTAACTCCTTAAAATTACCAAAATACCCCTCTCGGGGTGGCAAATTACCAAAATGCCCCTGGCATCAGAACAATCTTAAAAGTGCTTTGAAATGCTATTTTAAGCTTCCCGAATTCATTCTTGATCTAAAAAGTATTCTACGGACTTTTCGCCCAAAAATCCTGAATCGGTGTCCAGATCGAGCGCTTAAAAACCCGTTTGGCAAAAAAATAGCTAACAACTTCGGAATGGCCCGAATTCCTGGGGGATGGAACTTCCCAACATCCTAGGGTTCTCATAAAAGTTTCGCACGAAATCGCGCTGGCTTGATATTTTAAATTACACTACAAAGTTACAAGGTTTTCCGTATCAGTTAACCCCTTTCCAGTCTTTGGAAAAATCTGAAGTTTTTCCCTGATATAGATCTTTTAAAAATAACTAGGGTCTCTTTTTTGTACTTTGGCAAAATCTAGCTCTAGCTATTTTTTATAAATTTGTGAAAAACTGTCTAATTAAGTTTTCACCTTTAGCGACAATTACGTTTCGTATTCACATTAAACACACATAGTGTTACACCCTAGGAACACACATAGTGTTAAAGACTCTTTCCTCCAGTTGTGTTACAACGTTCAATTACCAAAATACCCCCGATGAGCGGTAAATTACCGAAATGCCCCCGGGGGTTCATTATCACCCTAACGCCCCAAACCAGCTTCAAAACAACCTTTTCAGGTGTTTTACTTACATTTCTGGACTAAAAAGTCCTTTGAAAAACTTAACACCGTAAAATTACCAAAATACCCCTCTCGGGTGGCAAATTACCAAAATGCCCCTGGCATCAGAACAATCTCAAAAGTGCTTTGAAATGCTATTTTAAGCTTCCCGAGTTCATTCTTGATCTAAAAAGTATTCTACGGACTTTTCGCCCAAAAATCCCGAACCGGTGTCCGGATCGAGCGCTTAAAAGCCCGTTCGGCCAAAAATATAGCTAACGACTTCGGAATGGCCCGAATTCCTGGGGGATGGAACTTCCCAACATCCTAGGGTTCTCATAAAAGTTTCGCGCGAAATCGCGCTGGCTTGATATTTTAAATTACACTGCAAAGTTACAAGGTTCCCGTATCAGTTAACCCCTTTCCAGTCTTTGGAAAAATCTGAAATTTTTCCCTGATATAGATCTTTTAAAAATAACTAGGGTCTCTTTTTTATACTTTGGCAAAATCTAGCTCTAGCTATTTTTTATAAATTCGTAAAAAATCCTAATTTAGACGCCCTAAAAAATCGCTATTTTGGAATCTATAAATGTAATACCGCTCATCCGATCTCCGATTGATCTGTACAATGACTATTTTTGAACTTTGAAATTAACATTGAATTATAAGAAAATTCAAAATACTTACTTGTTTTGACTTGATATATTTAAAGAAAAATTCACCGATCTTCTAGCGGTTATTAAGCTTGAAAGGTTCTGATACCAAAATGGGGGGGGGGGGGAGGTTGGCCGGAAAAAACACCTAAGCCCTTCTAAGAGAAGAAGCCCGGATTTCGTTATACCAATCGTCAACACCCAAACTGGGGGTGCCAGGCAGGGCCTTATTGACGTCTGGTGTCCATCCAAAGTTCTTCGTTTTCGAAAAGACAAGGGTCTCCGGTTAGACCGTGTACTCCAATTTTAGAAAAACTGAACATTTCATAGAAAAACAGCAGAATAGAGAGCAGATTTAGAGAAGAGATGGCAGAAGCTTAATAAATAGAAAGTCTGGTTAAAAAATTTGTGATTTCAAAATACTTCAGGATGCTAGGGTGAGCTTTTAAAATACCTTTCAAAAATCTTCCCTCTTTGGTTCAAAACTCAGGGTATGCGTTAGTCTAACGGGTTTCAAAGCCATCATTCGGCAACTACCCTAAGCGACTCGCTCCCACTTTTGCTTAAAACTTAGAGGTAAATTCTGGAAAAACATTTTAAACACTCCGTGGTAAGCATAATAGGTGTTTTGAAAAACAAATTAGGCAGAGTTGTCTTAAATAATTCAGCTTTTTTCTTACTAAGAATTAAGCCATGTTTTTCAAATAATTTAAAAGCTAAGTCTAAATGTGCTATGTGTTATGTATCGTTCTTACTACATATTAAAATGTCATCTATGTAAACTAAAATGAAATCATTGTATGGCCTAAAAATATCATCCATTTTTGCGTTGAAAAATACTTGGGGCCGTTTTTAGACCAAATGGCATTACAAGCCATTCATAGAGGCCTTCAGGTGTAGTAAATGCGGTCCATTTAATATCCTCGGGCCACATTTTAATTTGATAAAAACCGGATTTGCAGTCAAATTTACTAAAAATTCTTTTACCTTGTATTTTACTCAAAAGAAAAGTCTTATTGGGAATGTTATAACTATCGTCTTTTATATTATCATTTAAGCGTTTGTAATTAATAACCATTCTACTTTTGTTTCTAATTTGTTCAGCATGGTTTCTTACTATGAAAGGTGCTGATCTATGTGGGCTATTGCTAGGTCTGATTACTCCTAATTGTGTGAGTTCTTTAATATGCATTTTGAAGTCTTCAGTGTCTAAACTACTTGCTTCTATATTAGCAGTCTTGACTATATATTTTGGATTTATTATATCTAGTTTACAATATATTTTGTTTAAATCCCATCTTTTAATGGGGTTTTCTCCTATAAACGAGAATGTTTCAATTGCTTTTATAATATCTTGTTTAGTAGAAAAGTAATTCATTAAATTGTAATTTAATCTATCTGTTTTGTAAATATCTATATCGAAATCATAGTTTGCATCAATATCATTTAGTTCTTCTAAATTGTCAATATCATTTAGATCTTCTTCTAAATTGTCTATAATTTTTATGCAGCAGTTTGTTTTTCCCTTACTGCATTCGTTACATATTTTATTTTTACCTTTGTCTATTAACTCATAATATTCCCAACCACGCTTCCGAGCGTACTCTGAGGGAGTATCAATATTAATAGGAGTTTGTGTTGTATTCTGAGAGATTTGGAAAAAGTCTTTAGAAATTGTAATTGAGTTACCATTTTGGAATAAAAAATTGATTCCAAGAATGATCTTGCCTTCGTGATGTGCAATGGGGGCACAAAAGGCATTGTTAAGAGGGTATGATTTAGATTGTGTATTACATGGTGTTAAGAGAGTAAGAGTAGCATTAGAGATATAAGCTTTATATTCAATAGGTGTATTAGAAAAACCGACTCCAGTAATTGGTTTATCTAATAATTTAATATAGTTAGGGTTGATGATTGAAGGATCAACAACAGTGATTGTGCATCCTGTATCAATAATTGCATTAGTTTCTACTCTCTTCTTATGATGTGTTAACTGTATTCGGATAGTTATTAGATTACTGAATCTTGTTTTAGTGCAGAATTTGTCAATATTAAATTCTTGTAATAATTGTTTTGTATTATGTTGTATTAACTCAGGTTTTGGTGTTTGTAGCTGAGTTAAGGTGTCTTCAATTTGAATGACTTTTTGTTCTAAATACTCTAGTCTTCTATTTACGTTTTTATCGTAATATGTATTATCTTGTGTTGATTTTGATGTAGTTACTTTACTTATATCTAGGTTGTATTTTTGTTTTAAGCATTTTGTACATGCTTCTTTGTAACATAGATTGCATTTACATCTAACTTTTATAGCTGGATACCAGCTACATATATAACATGTATTTGTATCTAAACCTTTGCCTATTTCCCATTGATGGGTGCAGTTGTCATTGATTACTAGATTATGGTTCGGTGGTTTAAACATAAAATTATATATAGTTGAATTTCTTAATGAGTTTATAAACATGTCTAGTTTATCATTTGTTTCTATCGGAAAAGTATCATCTTCTTCATCGTCGCTACTTAATAAGTCTAGATCTTCTGTATATTCTTCTATAGATTTAATGCTATAAATGCTTTCTGTATCACTAAGTGTTTCATCAACTTCTACTAAGTCTTCATTTGTATTATTTACTATCATTGCTTTAAAATTATTGTTATTATGTCTTCGTGGACAACTGGAGCTTAAATGATCTGGTTCTCCACACGAATAACAAGTAATCTTGTTTTTATAAATTCTTTTGTTATCATATTTCCTAACATGTCTAGGATTTAAGAAAGGTTTCCTAGCTCTACTCTTTCTTAAATAATAGGTTTTTCTAGGTTGCCTAGATTTTCTTAGGGGCTTTCTAGTGTATTTTGGTCGAGATTCTTCTTGGCCATAATGTTGCGGTGTATATATCTCTTTACAAAAACTAGTTTCATTTTTAAGTTGTCGAGTAATTTGTATATTAGTGCATTTTGAAACTAAAATTTCGATTACATGTTCAAAAATATATCCTAAAGAGGGATTCCAAGTCGGATCATTTGCCTTAGGTTTTTTGACTGAATCGTATATTTCTCTTCCTAATGCTCCTGGTAATTTGTTTAAGAACTTATCTATTATTGTTTGGTTGTAAATATTTTCGCTTTGTGACGCGAAATAATAATATTCTTGCATAAATGGCTTTATATTATGCCAACTATATAAATGTACTTGTTCTAATTTTCTAGCTGCTTCTTCTTGTAGTGACATGTCTCCTGTATTTGGATTTCTACCAGTTAATATTAATTGTATTGTGTTTACAAAGTTGTATGGATTAGGGCCTAGATCGGCCATTTCTTTTAAGTCTATTGGAAAGGCCTTTTGCCATTCCTCAAAATTTGCTTTTGCTATCGGTCCTAAAAATTGTGTCATGTATCTTATCATTTTTTCACATGTTTCTATATTATCGGATTGTTTTGTTATAAAATTAGCTACTACGGCATCTTTCCATACTTGTATATAGTTTGTTCTTTGTTGTGGATCTACGGCTGTAATGTTTAAAATAAATGGTTCCGCAGCCTTTTGTATTTTAAAGTTTTGTTCTAGGGGATGTTTTTTACCTTTAGGTTTATAATTTGCTCTATCATATTTAGTGTTTGGATCTATATTAGCACTTTGTCTTGGTAAATTACCATATGTATATTGTGGTTGAGTTCTTGTGTTGGTATAAAATCTTCTGTTATTTGTTACTCCATATGAACTAGCATCTTTTGTATCCATAAGAATGTAAGGTGTTTCATTCATTAAATTGTATTTTAAATTGTTTGTTGTTATTTGTGAATTTATCGATTCTGTCTCTATATCTGTTTCTGATATATTTTCTGGTTTATCTTCATCTATTAGGTCTAATTTGTCTTCTTCTAGTTTATTAAGTTCTTTGCTTATAGACAATGTATCATCTAAATCATTTACTTCTAAAAGATATCTGTCAATTTCGTCTAAATTTGTTATATCTATATCTTCTAAGTCTTCGTCTAAATTGTTTTCGTTTAATAGAAATTTATCGATTTCATCTAATTCATTTAAACTTCTAATTTTTTCTATGTCTTCAAGGGCTTTGTTTATTTTATTGTCCAATTCAATTTTATAATTGATTTCAGGTTCAATTGTACTACTTGTTTCTAAAGTAGGATTTTTATTTATTAGATTAAAATCTAAACTTTTTAAATCTTGTATAATATCTACTTGTAATCCTTGTTCTGAGTTTATTTTTATTTCTTCAGGTTGGCTGAAGAGATTAAAGATGTCTTGTCTTTCTAGGTCTAGTGTCTCTTGTTCTTGTAAAATTCGCATTACTTCTTCGTAATTAAAACTAAGCATCGTTTTCCTCTTCTTGATTGTCTGGATTATTACTCGTTTCTATATAGTTTGTAAATCTAATTGACATTCTTCCAGATGTATTTCTATACTAGAAACTTTCGGTTGGTATAATACTTGTATTTGAGTTTGTATTTACTAATTTATCTATTTGCCATTCTTGACCTGAATTTTGTAATGAGTCTACTTTGTAAGGGGGTAATAATCTAATACCTTTGTTTATGATAAACTTAGCTGTATCTTCTATACTTAATTGATATCCTACTTGATTATTTTGCGTAAGTTTGCCTATAAAGGTTGAACAGATCAGAAGATTTTTACCTTGTTGGAAATCTTCAAATCCTTTTGTCATTATTTTAATCTTAATATTTTTTGCAAAATCTTTTGTATTTAAGCAGAAGTCTGGTGTACAATAGAATATGCCACGATTGTTGTTCATATCTACTTCGATTGCTCCTAGTATCGCTTGTTCGCTTTTATTGTCCAATTCAATTTTATAATTGATTTCAGGTTCAATTGTACTACTCGTTTCTAAAGTAGGATTTTTATTTATGAGATTAAAATCTAAACTTTTTAAATCTTGTATAATATCTACTTGTAATCCTTGTTCTGAGTTTATTTTTATTTCTTCAGGTTGGCTGAAGAGATTAAAGAGGGAATATTATGAGTTAATATACAAAGGTAAAAATAAAATATGTAACGAATGCAGTAAGGGAAAAACAAACTGCTGCATAAAAATTATAGACAATTTAACTCCTCCAAGCCAATCGAATTCATTCTTACAGACTTGAATGAAATCGTTTGTAGCTTGAATACGATTTTGTTTGAAATTTTCTAACTCTTCATCTCCATCTGTCTCAAACTCATATAAAAATTGGAGATGAGCCTCTAGTCTCTGAATTCTTCTAAATGTCTGGCGAAGATAAAGTCTGACTTGAAAGGGAGTCATCCTGTAAAGCAAAGTATTATTGTAATAATTTGCGAGATAATAAATCTGCTAAAGTGTTGTCTTTTCCTTTTATGTGTTGCCACTCTATTTTGTCTAAACGATAATTGCTAAGAGTTGCTAAAAATTTTACCCATCTATTCGTATATCTAGTATCTTTGTTTTTATTATATCTTACTATAGCTTCACAGTCAGATAATATAGGATAGACTTAGAGATTACATGACATTTGCTTAATAAAAAGAGACTCTGCCTAATTTGTTTTTCAAAACACCTATTATGCTTACCACAGAGTGTTTAAAATGTTTTTCCAGAATTTACCTCTAGGTTTTAAGCAAAAGTGGGAGCGAGTCGCTTAGGGTAGTTGCCGAATGATGGCTTTGAAACCCGTTAGACTAACGCATGCCCTGAGTTTTGAACCAAAGAGGGAAGATTTTTGAAAGGTATTTTAAAAGCTCACCCTAGCATCCTGAAGTATTTTGAAATCACAAATTTTTTAACCAGACTTTCTATTTATTAAGCTTCTGCCATCTCTTCTCTAAATCTGCTGTTTTTCTATGAAATGTTCAGTTTTTCTAAAATTGGAGTACACGGTCTAACCGGAGACCCTTGTCTTTTCGAAAACGAAGAACTTTGGATGGTCACCAGACGTCAATAAGGCCCTGCCTGACACCCCTCAGTTTGGGTGTTGACGATTGGTATAACGAAATCCGGGCTTCTTCTCTTAGAAGGGCTTAGGTGTTTTTTCCGGCCAACCTCCCCCCCATTTTGGTATCAGAGCCATAAATCCAGTTAATACAATTAATATTAACTGGTCTCAACACCAGTAGATAAACAGCAGTTAGAACAACAGCTTTCCAGTGTTAAAACTCAGTTACAAGTTTATGAACTAGAAGCTATGGACTGGAAAACAAAATACTATACTTTAATAAAATCCAAGTCCACACAATCCTCTATGTCCGGAGTTAAAGGCATAGCTAGTCCTGTTCTACAGGCAACAGGTAAAGACAAATCAAGTCCTGTGACAGTTGGAAATTTACTCAAAATTTTTGAAAATCCTATTAGTTCGGGAGAAAGAGCTACTAGTCTAGCCCCACAGGTAGCTGGTAAAGACTTATCAAATCCTGAGACCCCTGTCCGTTTGGGAAAAATGGAAAAAAGACGCAAGGCGATCAAAGACGCGAAGAAACGGAACCTTCAAGTGGACCCTTTCAAGAGACAGATAGCACAAATGATTTTAGATTTATTGCAAGACTTTGACAAAAAGAATGGCGGTCAAGCGAGCCAAGACAGTCAAGAGTTCGCGCAGAAGCTAAATACAAGTGACGAAGAAAGAAGACTTCAGCAAGAACTTCTCAAGATTTTGCCAAGCTCTGAAGAATCGTCATCCTCCAGCTCAAACAAGAAGACAGCTAAAGGAAAGGAAAAAGCTAAAGGACAAAGATGATGGAATATGCTTTTCCACCACCTGCAGCTTTTGAACTTTCGGCACAAGAAGACAGAAGACTTTACTTTCGGCAAATAATGGCAGACAAGGAATCTTTTTCCTGTACACTTTAAGACTTATGTGAAATTATTGTACTTTGTCTTACAACTTTAGAAAAAGTTGTTTGTCCAAATGTAAAACCTAGTGGACGACAGCTTTAGGATTAGTAGACAACTGTAAAGCTTTCAATTTTGTCGGATAGCTTTAGCTCGGTCTATATAAGGCCTTAGACACTTCAATTGTAGATATGCTTTTCGGCATATGCTTTTCTTCAATCCTCTCTGAGATCAATAAAATTCCTTTGCTCTCAAAATTCTCTTGTTGATGCGCACAACCTTAAAAGACTAAGAAGCGTTCAAGTTGTTCTCTTTCTTGCTTTCAAGTAAGTTCTTTATTTTATTCAGCTAGTTTAGTTATTTTGGGGTGAACACGCTTAAGAGGTGAAATGTCATCTAGGAATTGAAAGGAAAAAATCTCATTAACTTAACATGTCATAGAGCAGATAATATAGGATAGACTTAGAGATTACATGGCATTTGCTTGATAAAAAGAGACTCTGCCAGTATAATATCTACTTGTAATCCTTGTTCTGAGTTTATTTTTATTTCTTCAGGTTGGCTGAAGAGATTAAAGATGTCTTGTCTTTCTAGGTCTACTGTCTCTTGTTCTTGTAAAATTCTCATTACTTCTTCGTAATTAAAACTAAGCATCGTTTTCCGCTTCTTGATTGTCTGGATTATTACTCGTTTCTATATAGTTTGTAAATCTAACTGACATTCTTCCAGATGTATTTCTATACCAGAAACTTTCGGTTGGTATAATACTTGTATTTGAGTTTGTATTTACTAATTTATCTATTTGCCATTCTTGACCTGAATTTTGTAATGAGTCTACTTTGTAAGGGGGTAATAATCTAATACCTTTGTTTATGATAAACTTAGCTGTATCTTCTATACTTAATTGATATCCTACTTGACTATTTTGCGTAAGTTTGCCTATAAAGGTTGAACAGATCAGAAGATTTTTACCTTGTTGGAAATCTTCATATCCTTTTGTCATTATTTTAATCTTAATATTTTTTGCAAAATCTTTTGTATTTAAGCAGAAGTCTGGTGCACAATAGAATATGCCACGATTGTTGTTCATATCTACTTCGATTGCTCCTAGTATCGCTTGTTCGCTAAACTATCTATCGTCTATTATGGCTAAAAATACTTTAGCTCCTGTGTCTCGTCTAGTTAATCCTTTAACACCAATAACTATTAATCCTATATGTGTTAAATTAAAATTTCCTCTGATCAATTCTTGCTCAGAGTCAGGATGTATTAAATTTGTACTTACTGTATCTTCTCCTATGCATCTATTTTGAGTTTCTCTATAGTGCATAAAGAGTCTTGTTTGACTTAGGTTTGCATTATTTTGATATAAAATTTGTGGAGAAATTAAGTCTAACCTATTTTGTCTAAATTGTTCTATTTGTCTATCAATATCTATTACTTGTTCTAAAGAAGCTATAGGTGCAGGTGGATTCCTAAATAATCTTAATACTCTATTTCCTATGTTATTTTCATTGCGTCTCCTAGTTTCTGTAGCTAAGACTTCAGTTCTAGCTCTGTCTTCCATATTACCTCTTCCTAAAATATTACTATTGTTTCTTATCATAAACCAAAAATTTCAATTTGTCTTTAGTTATAGTTTTTCGTTTATCTATTGTAAACTTATTAAATTTGGAGCATAGTTCGTCTATATTAGTTTCTATTTCTTTATCTTTATGTTGTGTAATTCTGTGTTCTAAATTTTCTATTTTTTCTAAGCAGTTTATTAATAAAAGTATAATAACGTTATTTTGTTTTTTAATTATTTGTTCATTAGGTGTTCCAGAGGTACTTCGAGAAAGTCCTTCTGAAGGTGTTATATATCTATTTCCATCTCTTAAGGTTTGTATTTAGTCGAGATTGCTTTCATAATCTTTTATTGTAGTCATTTATATTCTATTATTTGTAAAGTCTATCGTTTCTAAGGCATTAAAGAATTTGTTAAAATTATCTACGATGTCTATTCTCATTTGTTGGTCTAGATTATAATCGTTTATCATGTCTTCGAAACTAAAAGGATCTTGAGGAGGTTTAAAATTTAAATTTCGGCTCCTTTCCATTTTAACTAGGTAAATTTACACTGTCTGTTTCTGAGCTACCTATAATTTCTTCACTAGCGTTTACTTCTCTATTTATTTGCAAATTATGTATGTGATCTGTTATATTTTCTAACGCATTAGCTTCATGTCTTTCAGACATTTGCCTAAAGAGATCTATAACTGGTCTATTAGTTCTATTTCTAATGTACTCATTGTGATAATAACTATTGTTATCCATGCCTTTAAAGCATATGTAAAAGGCTATTAAAAACATTAAATAAGAATTTAAACTTACTATCATAGCATCTAAATTTAATAGGCTACGAACATATGACATCAAAGGATTGTATTTTAAAGGTAAAGTACGTTCAGAAATATGAAACCTAATATTAGAATTTGTATCTTCGATAAGTTGAATAACAGCAAAAAATCTACGAAATTCTTCATAATTGTCTTCCATTCTAGCTAAATGCATGCTTTCTCTAAGAATACTCATTTCAGCAATATGACAGGGGCTACTTGCTCTGGGTTACTCAGTTATCTCCTTTACTTAGGAAAATTCTCATTACCAAAACCAAAAAACCAAGGATTTATGGCTCTGATACCAAAATGGAGGGGAGGTTGGCCGGAAAAAACACTTAAGCCCTTCTAAGAGAAGAAGCCCGAATTTCGTTATAACAATCGTCAACACCCAAACTGGGGGGTGCCAGGCAGGGCCTTATTGACGTCTGGTGTCCATCCAAAGTTCTTCGTTTTCGAAAAGACAAGGGTCTCCGGTTAGACCGTGTACTCCAATTTTAGAAAAACTGAACATTTCATAGAAAAACAACAGAATAGAGAGCAGATTTAGAGAAGAGATGGCAGAAGCTTAATAAATAGAAAGTCTGGTTAAAAAATTTGTGATTTCAAAATACTTCAGGATGCTAGGGTGAGCTTTTAAAATACCTTTCAAAAATCTTCCCCCTTTGGTTCAAAACTCAGGGCATGCGTTAGTCTAACGGGTTTCAAAGCCATCATTCGGCAACTACCCTAAGCGACTCGCTCCCACTTTTGCTTAAAACCTAGAGGTAAATTCTGGAAAAACATTTTAAAACACTCCGTGGTAAGCATAATAGGTGTTTTGAAAAACAAATTAGGCAAAGTTGTCTTAAATAATTCAGCTTTTTTCTTACTAAGAATTAAGCCTTGTTTTTCAAATAATTTAAAAGCTAAGTCTAAATGTGCTATGTGTTATGTATCGTTCTTACTACATATTAAAATGTCATATATGTAAACTAAAATGAAATCATTGTATGGCCTAAAAATATCATCCATTTTTGCGTTGAAAAATACTTGGGGCCGTTTTTAGACCAAATGGCATTACAAGCCATTCATAGAGGCCTTCAGGTGTAGTAAATGCGGTCCATTTAATATCTTCGGGCCACATTTTAATTTGATAAAAACCGGATTTGCAGTCAAATTTACTAAAAATTCTTTTACCTTGTATTTTACTCAAAAGAAAAGTCTTATTGGGAATGTTATAACTATCGTCTTTTATATTATCATTTAAGCGTTTGTAATTAATAACCATTCTACTTTTGTTTCTAATTTGTTCAGCATGGTTTCTTACTATGAAAGGTGCTGATCTATGTGGGCTATTGCTAGGTCTGATTACTCCTAATTGTGTGAGTTCTTTAATATGCATTTTGAAGTCTTCAGTGTCTAAACTACTTGCTTCTATATTAGCAGTCTTGACTATATATTCTGGATTTATTATATCTAGTTTACAATATATTTTGTTTAAATCCCATCTTTTAATGGGGTTTTCTCCTATAAACGAGAATGTTTCAATTGCTTTTATAATATCTTGTTTAGTAGAAAAGTAATTCATTAAATTGTAATTTAATCTATCTGTTTTGTAAATATCTATATCGAAATCATAGTTTTCATCAATATCATTTAGTTCTTCTAAATTGTCAATATCATTTAGATAGTAAGTTTAAATTCTTATTTAAAGTTTTTAATAGCCTTTTACATATGCTTTAAAGACATGGATAACAATAGTTATTATCACATTGATGGGTGCAGTTGTCATTGATTACTAGATTATGGTTCGGTGGTTTAAACATAAAATTATATATAGTTGAATTTCTTACAATTCCTTGACAAACTAGGAATCCACTCGCAAAAATGATAACAAAAGAATTTATAAAAACAAGATTACTTGTTATTCGTGTGGAGAACCAGATCATTTAAGCTCCAGTTGTCCACGAAGACATAATAACAATAATTTTAAAGCAATGATAGTAAATAATACAAATGAAGACTTTGTAGAAGTTGATGAAACACTTAGTGATATGTTTTGTATTTTTTGTTTGATATGTAACATTTCTTGTTTAAGATCTTGAACCTGTTTTTGTATTGGTTCTAAATCTATTTTCTTAGATTTATCTTGCAACATGTTTTTAATAGAGCTGATCCATTGATAGAGCTAGCAAAATAGGAGAAGTTGCACGCGCGATTTGGCCGTCCACGCGTGATCTGTGGACGGCCCAGATCTTTTTTTTACGTTTTTTTAGTCCGTTCGCTACATAATGTAGCGGACAATTTTTTTGACAAAAATACCCTCAAGTTTAAAAATAGCCCGTCCGCTACATTATGTAGCGGACGGACTTTTCTGTCATTTTTTTCTCTCTCTCTCATTAATGCTCTAACTTTTTCTCGATCTCTCTCTCCCCTTTTTCTCATCCACTACATTATGTTGCGGACAAGTTTTCTGACATTTTTCTCTCTCTCTCTCTCTCTCTCCCTCTCTCCTTTCTCTTGGCATCAACTCATTCGGGTAGTTCTGGAAACTCATTCCAGAACTCGTAGGAAAGAAAGATTTCATTGTATCTTCAATACTTTCTTCATCAAAACTACTACTTGGGTTTTCACCCATTTGCTTAGGTAGCTGAAATTCATACTCAAAAGCAGAGGGCCTGAATTGCAGAGGTCAAGTATCTCCAAAAAGCAGAGAGCCTGAATTGCGGCAATCTGTTTCAAAGCTTTTCTTTTGATGGTTATCATATGAAAAGGAGAAAGAGGGGAGATGAGGACGAAAGAGAAGAAAAAAGTGGTGAGAGAAAGAGATAAGTCAGATTGAAGAGAAAGGACATAGAGAGGGGAAAAACAAGTCAGAGCATTAATGAGTGAGGGAGAGAGAGAGAGAGAAATGTTAGAAAACTAGTCCGCTACATTATGTAGCGGATGAGGGAAAGAGAAGAGGGAGAGAGAGAAAAAGTCAGAGCATTAATGAGAGAAAGGGGAGAGAGAGAGAAAAAAAAATGACAGAAAAGTCCGTCCGCTACATAATGTAGCAGACGGGCTGTTTTTAAACTTGAGGGTATTTTTGTCAAAAAATCGTACGCTACATAATGTAGCGGACGGACCAAAATAAGAGAAGTTGCTAGCACGATCTGGCCGTCCACGCATGATCTGTGGACGGCCAGATCGTGCTAGCGCTATCAATGGATCAGCTCCATATATATATATATATATATATATATATATATATATAGGGAGCTGATCCGTTGAGAGCGCTAGCAAAATAGGAGATCTTGCTAGCGCGATCTGGCCGTCCATCCCGAAGGGATGGACGGCCCAGATCGCTTATTTTTGCGGCGCTGTCAGTCGTCCGCTACACGGTGTAGCGGACGGACCTTTTTACCATCTTGCCCCTGCTCCCCCGTCCGCTACACAGTGTAGCGGACGACTTTCTTGGCCCCACATTGACAGCCAAAAAGTCGTCCGCTACACTGTCTAGCGGACGACTGACAGCCCTGACACAACTGACGGGTCTGTACCTTCATTTCTACACATGTCAATGTTGTCGGAAATAGGAGATCTACACAGTATCGCGGACAGTACTTCTATACCCAAAAACTTCCTCAAGCTCCTTCGACTACAATTTTCTTCTCCTTCGGACTCGCTTCCATTTTCAGCTCCCTTCAAGCTTCGAGTAACACTTGCTTCAAGCTTCACTCAAGCAAGGTAAGTTTGCGAATGGTGAAGTTTTCTTTATGGATTGACTGGTAAAATATAATTTTATTTTGTTTGGACAAAAAAGTATAGATTTTTTTTTATGTTCTAGAAATTTGTCACTGTATTCATCAATTTGTGATGTTCTAGACATGATGTTCATAAAAAAGGTGTAATTTGTTAACTTTAAATAAATTCAATATAGTTTAATTTGATTTTTTGGCATGATGAATTCGTCTATTTATCTTAGTAATTTTAATTTGTTATGTTCAATAAATTAATAATTGTTAATTTGGAGACACTTTCAGGGATTATGCATACGGTATGTTTGTCATCCTAAATTGGTCTATTCGCCAAGGTAATTTTTAGGTAATATTTTCAGTTAGAAATGCCATTTGATTGTTAAGCGTAGTCTATTTCTACACAGGTCTTGTTTCACAATGTCTGATTTCGTGTCGAGCTCCAACGTCCCCGTAGATGCTAGTGATCCGTATCTAGGACGAACGTTTCAAACATTGGAAGAAGCTGAAGAATGTTTTCGAGCGTATTCATTGAGGGTTGGTTTTGGCATTAGAATAAAGACTACAAGAACAAGCAACGTAACAAAAAAGATATGCTCTCGCTTATACGAGTGTCATAGGGGCAGAAATCCACAGCAAAATGAGACACGCGTAGGCAATGATGACAGTGATGACGAAATAGGATATTCGCGTAGAAGACGGGACTGCTTTGAGCGCACAAATTGCCAGGTCAAGATGTTCGTAAGCTACAAAGCCAATCAAGATCATTGGCTTATTACCAGCCTGGAACTGGCACACAATCACCCGTTAGTAACTCCTTCTAAGGTGAGTCAGATGCATCAACACAAGAAGATGGGTAAGGTCGCGAGGAGCCTAATTCACACAATGAGCAATGCGCGAATTGGACCTACTGAGATTGTTAATGTTCTTGCTGAACAGGCTGGGGGAATTCAAAATTTAAACTTTAACACGACAGACGTTCGTAACGCGGTCCGAACCCATAGACGAGCCGCGTATGACCTCAATGATGCGCAATCGACAATGAGCCTATTGAAACGGATGCAGATGGAGGACCCGCAGTTTACCTTCGATTATAAACTTGACGACGAGCATCGAGTTAGTACAATTTTTTGGGTCGACGGTCGTTCGAGGCTAGCTTATAAGCATTTTGGGGATGTCGTGACTTTCGACACCACATACCGTACCAACAAGTACTCGATGCCGTTCGCTCCTTTCACGGGCGTCAATCATCATTATCACTCCATCCTGTTCGGGTTCGCCTTGTTAAGGGACGAGAGCGAGGGTTCTTTTGTATGGTTGTTTAGGACGTGGCTGGAAGCAATGAACTTCAAAGCACCCAAAGTGATCATCACCGATCAAGATTTGGCAATGAAGAAGGCTATTGCGACCGTCTTCCCAGACACCCGGCACAACTTGTGCACTTGGCACATAAGCAACAAATACCCGGAACGTCTGCATCACGTGTACGCAAAGTATCCAGACTTTAAACAGGATTTTGACAAGTGCGTTACCAAGTCATTAACGATTGAGGAATTCGAGGAGAGGTGGGAAAAGCTTGTTCGGGATTACTCATTGCAAGACAACGAGTGGCTCCAGCACTTGTACGAGCGCAAAGAGCAATGGATTGGCGTTTACACGAGGAGGTATTTTTCAGCGGGCATGAAAACGACGGGCAGGAGTGAATCTATGAATGCCACGTTCGATAGTTATGTGGGTACAGCTACCAATTTGAAGAGTTTCGTTGCATCCGCACAAAAAGCGGTTGCTTCGTTGTTCGTAAAAGAAAGGGCTGCAGACTTTGCAACAACGTACAAACAAAGGAGAAGGTTGCTTGAGACCCCGCTGGAGCTGAACGGTGCCAAAGTCTATACGAAGGAGATCTTCTTGCTATACCAAGTAGAGCTGCAAAAATCGGGACGATACAGTATAAACAAGGTGGCAGAAATGTCTACGCGTGAGTACAAGGTTTATTCGCTCGTGAATGACCTCGTCCCTGAGAAGCTGCGCAGAATTTATACGGTGAGCCATGACACATTGACGGATTCGGTGACATGTGTTTGCAAGAAGTTTGAGTTCCATGGCATCCTGTGTAGACACATTCTGCGGTTTTTCACCCAGAAGAATATCAGGACAATCCCCGATAAATATGTCCTGCCACGGTGGACGAAAGGTGCAAACAGGTTGCACGGTACCATTGCCTTTCCGGAGCACCCGTATACTGACTTTGAAGAATCAGAGACGTTGCGGTATAATCATCTGGTGACAATGTTCACCCGTTTGTCCGTAAAAGGTGCTGCTACAATGGTCGGATATAAACATCTCCTCGAGGTAGCTCAGCAGCAAGAGCCCATCGTCGACCAGTTGGAAGCAGCTTCAGTCAGCAATGCGGTTGACACTGAGCCTACAACGGGATCAGAAGATGACGAGCCGGGGGAGGAAGACGACAATGATATCCGGCCTTTGGATCCAATTATATCGCAAACGAAAGGCCGCAAGAGATCTACGCGGATGAAGAGCTCTATTGAACAGGCAACTCAACCTAAAAAGCTGAGAAGGTGTGCATTGTGCAACAAAATGACCGACCATGACAAGCGGAACCATTACAAGGCACTGGGGATAAGTCCAGGGGTTTTGCAAGACGAGGAAGAAGCAACTGCAGTGGACCTTTAGTTTTTTTGTATAAGCCATCAAGATTGTTTGACATTTGTAATAATACATAATATTTGATGAGATTAGCTTCTTATTACCGAAGACTGGAAGGTTATTTCTGATGGACCCATTCACAGATTAACTTTAAAAAAAAAATTTGGCTTGCCCTGTCCGCTACACTATGTAGCGGACGGCGCACCAGAGACGAACATTATTGGGATTGTAAAGTGTCCGCGGCACAATATAGCGGACAGAAAACTGTTGGTATGCCTTCTGTCCGCTACACAATGTAGCGGACGTCAAACTCCTATTAATTACCAATCAGAACGGCCTCTCTTTTTCCACCCGTTTCTCTTTCTCTCTCTCTTTGCCTCCAACGTCTCACCCACCCGCGACCCCTTCTACGGCGACCGTCCCCATGGCTTCTGCTTCGGTGAACAGGCACTTCTTCAAGGTCATGGTGCCTGGGTTTCATACCGAACTTGTAGGCATCCCTCTTACTCTGTGTTTTCGTGTGTGTTAATTTTATCTTTGCTTAAAAACTTATCTGTCTTATAATGAATGTGATAGGCCATACCGGTAGCCTTCTGCAGATTGCTTACCACACTTTGGCACGAAGCCACTTGGCTCGAAGCAACTTTAACCAGCAGCAAGGGGTCATGGCTTGTTAAAATCAAGAAGAAGCGCGGCCAAGAGCAACTTTATTTCGCAGAGGGTTGGAGTAATTTCTGCGAGCAGCACGACCTCAATGAAGGGGAGTTTGTAATCTTTGAACACAAGGGGCTATTTAGGTTTCAAGTATCCGTGTTTGATCAAAGCACCTGTGAAAAAGTTTTCCCCCAATGTTGAACCCTAAATTTGTGTCTGATAATTTTAGGTTCTTAATTGTGCATTTGAGAATTGTGATGGTCAATTGATGATTTGAGGGTGTCAAATTTTTGATGGAATATCATGCGCTTGAGAATGTTGAGATTGTTTAATCATCTGCTAAAGCACTTATTCCATTGCCAGAAACTACCAACTCGAACAAAGTCTAACCAACAGCTAAAAAATACCAACAACCAAAAAAAAAAATTTCGCCGAATTGTCCGCTACATTGTATAGCGGACAACGCACAACTTCCAAAATTTTTGCACCTGGAACTGTCCGCTCTAAACTCCAACGCTAAGAAAATCTTTTCAGTGCCCTTGTGTCCGCTACATTGTGTAGCGGACGGCGCAGCAGTAACTCTTAACCCAACACTTGGAAAATTTTAACTTCCCCTACTGTCCGCCACATTGTGTAGCGGACGGCGCAGCAGAAACTCTTAACCCAACACTTGGAAAATTTTCACTTCCCCCACTGTCCGCCACATTGTGTAGCGGACGGCCCAGCAGAAACTCTTAACCCCAACACTTAGAAAATTTTCACTTCCCCACTGTCCGCCACATTGTGTAGCGGACGGACCAGCAGAAACTCTTAACCCCAACACTTAGAAAATTTTCACTTCCCCCACTGTCCGCCACATTGTGTAGCGGACGGTCCAGCAGAAACTCTTAACCCCAACACTTAGAAAATTTTCACTTCCCCCACTGTCCGCCACATCTTAACCCTAACACTTAGAAAAATTTTCACTTCCCCCACTGTCCGCCACATTGTGTAGCGGACGGCCAGCAGAAACTCTTAACCCCAACACTTAGAAAATTTTCACTTCCCCCACTGTCCGCCACATTGTGTAGCGGACGGTCCAGCAGAAATTCTTAACCCCAACACTTGAAAATTTTCACTTCCCCCACTGTCCGCCACATTGTGTAGCGGACGGCCCAGCAGTAACTCTTAACCCGACACTTGGAAAATTTTTTGCACTTCCCTACTGTCCGCTACACATTTTGTTTTCCACCTTTCAATCATTCTCAATGAGAGCCAAAAAACCAACTCAAATCAATCAAAATCATCTTCAACGGAAATCAGACAAATCAATCAATCAATAATCTTCAACACAAATCAATGAGAGCTTTCTAAATAATCATGGTTTATTAAAAAAATTTGACATTGTAATGGTACAATGTCAACTGGGGGAATCATGTTGGGGGGATTCTCGGCATTAGCCGGATTTACAATAAACCTAACCGCTCTAGGCCGGCCTTTCATAATTTGCCAAGCTATTCTATATCTAAAGGTGTCTACTTCTGCTTGGCTCCACACGGCCGCCTTGAGGCTCTCGGACCGGCAAATGTAATCCATGTACATGCAAAGGAAGACGCCGCAGTCCGAAGTGTTACGTTGCTTGGGCCTCCTCTTCTTCAGTCGCAAATCGAGCTTTGGCCGCGCCGGTACAGGGTTACCACGGATACCATTGACCATTGCACAAAATATATTCTGCGAGAAACACAAAACGGCGTAAGACACGAGTTAACATTTATGCCAAGTTACAATAACTGTTAAACAACAATCGTAATATTACCATTGAGTCCAACTGGGCTTTGTACATCTGCAGCACAGGCATGTGGGTGGTATCGTCGTGGAGACTGTCGATCACCGATACGACTTTCTCTTCCGGTTCATAGCAAACCAAGTACCAGTGGCTTTCCCCTAAAAATGGGATTAGAAACACGTCGGCAACACTTGCGCTCACTGGACTATCCCTAGTAAGATACGCTCGTAGGTTAGCGGACGGTCTCCACTGGCTCAACTTTTTCTTCCGCCTTTGCTCGACCCACTCATGCCATTCAGACACTAGGAGGCTATGAAAAAAGGCATCCACCAAAAAAATGGCCGGGTACCCGTTCAGCCGCTCCCGACCCCTTTCCTTCAGAATCTCCACGTATGTGGAGATGACACCGTTGTCTAACCAACTCCCCGGAGCCAGGGAGGCCATTTCTCCCCACTCGCAAGTGTAATCCATGCCCTCCGGATGATTCACACTATACAACGCTTTGTCCCGGGGGAAGCCGCTAAAATAACGCTCTCTGATTATTTGGCATTTATGCGGCTTTAGGGGCTTCACTGGATGCCCTTTGCGATATTGCCCTCGGGGGTCGACGGGGGGATATTGCACTCCTTCGGGGGGGTCGACGGGGGATATTGCCCTCCTTCGGCAATAGATGGTCCTGCCCACGGGACAATGGGCAGTGTCTCCGACAGACTGATGTGTCCGAAACCCCAGTCTTGCGTGACTTGACTCTGAGAGAAGGGTTGGGGTTCCGAGTCCAATAGCAAAGAGAAGGAGGGCGCACTGTAGTCTTCCCACGGCGCTTGAGCCTGGCCCATGGTGCTTGGCGGTCCCCAATCACCACCCATTCCCGGTACAGAGGGACCACCATATCCCTGGCTCACTCCCGAAGTCTGTCCCGAGGGATCGGTGTATCCCTCGCTCACATATGGGGGCTGCCACCCCGGATAACCCATTCCCGGGCTGACGCCGGAAGGCTGGCCCGATGCTTGGTGTAAAAAATTCCCGCAGCCATACGCCAACGCATCAGCCTGTTGGCGAAGCTCCTCGCCCATTGCATCCACCAAATCCTTCCGCTCGCGCAACTTCTGGAAGAAGGCGAACGAGGCATTAACCTACATCCAGAGAGATAATAAATAAGTAACTTCATACACAGTTAGAATCATCAAGTTCAATTAAAGGCACTGGTTGGCCAACTTACCAGATTGTATGCCATGTGCTCATCGATCTGACCCCTAGGGTGGTACTTCTCCCCGCGTTCAAACCTTACTGGAGCTACTCTCCTCCGGGTGATGCGGTAGTACCACCCATTGTACTGTTCGATACTGATCACGGGGTCAGGCTCCGACACAATGGCCGCCAGCGTGTCCTGCCAGGAATCCCAAACCTCAAGTTCTCGTGCGCACAAGTCGTGCGCATTCGCCTTGCCAAACCGTCCGACACCCGGTGGGTTCCTGTTAAGCCTCATATCCGGCGCGCCGGCTGGCAACCCCTGCAGGCACTCAAAATGGCGCATAGCGCGATCTGGCAGCTGCCACTCTGCGACCTCGAAGTGGATCAGGGGTGTGCGTTGCAACCCAGAGAGCGTGAAGACGAACGACTCTCCCACCCGTCGCGCCAAATGTTTGTACGGTGCCCATCGCATCTGGCCAGGAGATAACGAGTCGAGCTCCCCCCGATAGTACGTAATGTTGTGATGGGGATCGTCTCTCCTCTGGTAGTGGCTGTCCTTCCGGCTGTACTCCCAGGCGCACAACCGAGGCCACACATTATCGGTTCCGTCCCTACGCCTGGGTGCGCCGGTAGCAAGGTGTTCATAAGACCACACCTGAGAGCAAAGACAAATTAAATAAAGTATCGTCAAATTTTATTGTCAATTCAACCAAAAAAAAAGAAACGAGCACGTAATCAAGAATTGTATGATATACCTGCAATAGCGAGAGACATGCACATATCGCTTTGGAGTCGGGCCTCGTTGCCTTGTGCAATGCTCGGTACAGGTACGCAAGAGTTGCGGCTCCCCAGGCATAATCCCCAACCTCCAGCAGGTTACCCAACAACGGTAAATATTTGACGCTGACGGTATTCTTCGACGTTGTTGGGAACAGAATTGCCCCCATCACCCACAAGAGGAAAGCTTGTGTGTACAGCACAAGCATCTGATCCGTGTAGTTATCCGGCAGAACCTTGTAGGTATCTACCAACCATTTCAACTTGATACCACCAGTGCTAAATTGATCCTGGGGTATCGAAGTAAAGAAGTCCCTAGCGGTCCTCTTATTCGTTGCTTCCGACGGAGGAGCTATTACCGGCCGCCCAGTCACCGGTAACCCTAAGATGAACCCTACATCTTCTAGGGTAATTGTCAGCTCTCCGAGAGGGAAGTGAAACGTATTCGTTTCACTTCTCCACCTTTCAACAAGGGCACCTATTAAGTGCCGGTCAAGTTGTTGAAAGATCTGCCCATGCGTGAAAATCCCAAACCCAATCCCACGCAGTAATCTTTTCTGGGTTCTGTTCAATTTCCATGCTTTAAAATTATCGGATACTTCTACCGTGTTGAGAAGTGCTCTTTCCTACGAATTAATAAATACAATTTAAGCAAATTAAACGATATACAACGTTCCCAAGAATAACAAAGTTGATAAAATAAGTATCTTACTCCACCATCCCATATGAGCGTACTGATATGGTTTGCTTGGTCGTATAATACGGACGGATCTTCTGGTCCAGGGTTGAAATCCATTTTTCGCAACTGAAATTATGCAAAACGGCAAGGTTGGAAGCGTAAACATTCTCAAACATACAACGCTAGCACAGTCAACGCTAGCATGTGATCAGATAATACTCACATAAGTTCACATGCTGTGTATATGCAATGTACATAGATACAAACAGACACGGAATGGGA